>PVLC010017765.1:0-33207 GCA_004027655.1 Graphiurus murinus
TTTTTTTTTTTTTTTTTTTTTTTTTTGCGGTAGTAGGGATTGAACTCAGAGGCATTCTACCTCCGAGCTATACCCCCAGCCCTATTTTTTATTCTTTATTTTGAAACCGAGTCTCACTAAGTTGCAGAGTGCCTCACTAGGTAGCTGAGGCTGGCCGCGAACCCGGATCCTCCGGTCTCAGCCTCCCGAATGCTGGGATTACAAGCATGCACCACCACGCCCAGCTCCCCAGCCCTTTTTATTTTTTATTTTGAAACACGGTCTCACTAATTTGCTGAGGCTGGCCTTGAACCTACAATTCTCCTGTCTCAGCCTCCCAAGTACTGGGATTACAAGCTTGCACCACCATTCCTGGCCAGTATTTGTCTTTTTGTGACTGGCTTGCTTTACTTAACATAACATCTTCTAGCTTCATCCATGTGATGTTAAATACGTTTTGTGAATGTCTTGCAATGACTGTTTTCCTCATATTATCTATTATTATATATTTATTAATAGACTTTCTAATAATATGATTTCTATTTGTAGATTAATTTGTGCCTGTTCACAATATTCTTTTAGTGTGTTCTTGAAGTCCATACAATTATACTGAATTTACTTGTATGTTAGGAGCTTACTGTTCTTTATTGGGAATTAGTATGGAGGTTACTAATTTGTTCCATAACTGGGCAGATGTCCATGGCTTTTCATAGTCTGGAGTAGTTAATTCTATTTTATATAATCTCTTCCTCAGACATGTGTTACCCTTTTCCTGATTTGTTTACTTCTAATTTCATCTCCATCAATTCCTTCTTTGTCTTTCCTGATGGCTGTTTTGATGTCTGTCTGCTTCTCTAGAGTTTGTTTTCTTTGTATCTTGGTCAACAGTGAAAGCGTTTAGAGTTGTTTTTCATGATTGTAGATCTGGCATTCTTCCATTAGTTTCATATGCAATGTTGTCATTTGCATAATTGCTTATTAATGTATATTTTATTTCCTCCTTAATGTATCATAACTCCTTAATTTTAAGAGGCCCACTTTCTCATGTTTTAACATCTTCAAAATTGGTTTATGAATTAAATATAAAAGACCCAGGGCAAGTATGAACAAATAAATTAACATCTTTCAACTTAACTAGTGAGTGTATGGAATCTATTTAAATAATCCTTTGCACAGGTATGTGTATTCAAAATATTCTCTAATTAAAATAATTATAGTATATGCTTACAAAAGAATAAGCTAATGTGAGGTATGAAAAGCAATGGGGAAGGAAGAAAAAAATCTAATGTGTCCTTTTCACTGACCAAGAAATGGAGGTTAATGGTGAGAAAGCATTGGCCATGGAGCTTGAAGAGTTTAAGCTGTCACTTTAGAGTGAGCTGCATGGAACTAAATGAATGGCTTCCCCAAGAGGAAGTCAGCGGCTGGGCCTAGATGAGCCATGAGGCCAGTGCCCTTCACAGAGGGGCACGAACTCCCACTGCAGTCTTTAATAGGTAGAAAATACAAAAATAGCTCCTTAGCAGGCCCCCTGCGGTGCATGAACACCCAGCATTCTTCACTTCCATGGCTTAAGGTACTGAAAGATTCTGGGAGATGAAAATCCTGGGAAAGTGAACATCTTCGCCTGGCAGGGGCTTCATCACCTGGGACTGGATTTATCCACATCGGTGTGACTAAGGTCACCTGGTTACTGTTCAGGGCCTTGACTATAAAAAGAATACAGAAGGGATAAAGCTTCTGAGGGGTGACAGGTTGCATGGGGCCAGCTGAGGGACCAGCAGCTGGTGAGGGAGGACAGGTAGGGAGAGCCAGGTGAGAGCCACGTCTCCTTAATGGTCCAGCCTCGAGATGCCTGCAGGGTCTTGCCCTGTTTCTAAATCTATAAAAATCCCCTCTGGACCAAGTGACAGCTCCTTGACTTTTAAAATACCAGATCTAGAAGAAGCATTAAATAGTAATTTATCATTCCCTCCTGAAATGATATCTTCATGGTCCTGCCAATTTACTTTCTGGAGATTAATAATAAAACAAAAATATAAAATATTAGAGATCAATATTTTTAGTTAAATTAAAAGGATTTTAATTTGTCAAAGTCTTGATTTTAATTTACTGCTTATTTTCAGCAGTAGAAATGAAAGGTAGCATAATCAGACATATGTATGTTAAAAATGACAAACTAATAAAACCATAACCCAGTGAAAACTTTAAAAAGTAATCTAATGCAACTGTTATTGGGGAGGGGAGTGTAGCACAATTCTTTTATATAGATGTAGTCTAATGGAGAATCTGGTAAAATAGTAAGGAGTTGGAGCTGCACTGGCTGAAAGTATATTTGGGGATGTAGAGACAGCCTTTTTGGGTCCTATATCAGTCAGCTTTTGCTGCAATAGTGCTATGTAACAAATAACCCCAAAGGGTTAGCAGTCTACAACCACAAAAATGTATGCCTTGCTCACAGGTAAGTGGGACGGCTGCTGTGGCTCTGTTCTGGGTTGGAGCATAGGTTTCAGTCTGCTCCACAAACATCCTCATTATAGGACTGGGCTGAGGAACATCTGCTGCCTAGGCCTGATGCTCTCACAGCAGCGGTGCATGAAGCTGAGCTGAAATACGAGATGCCCCTTCACTACTGCTCAGAACTGCAGCTCTGTCACTTCCACCCGGCAAAGCAAATCAGATAGCCACAGCTCGTGTGAGCAGGGTGGGGAAGCCAATGCTTCCCATGGAGAGAGAGGAAGAGCATTTGTTCAACTAAAATATTATCCCCCACTGACCCTCTTTCCCCTTCCCCTCCTGTGGGCCTTCACATACCTCCATAGGACCCTAAGGTCCTAGATGTAGAGTTTGAAAGTTGATGACCAAATCCAGCTCCCTTCCTGGGTCAGGTGTGGAAGATGGCATCAGGGGGTGTCCAGGAGAAGCTGCGACATCACAGTGAATTGGTGAGGTGCCTAGGACCAGAATGTAGTGCTGTAACTCGTCCAGGGCACCAAGTACCAGAAGGCAGTACCCCTCTCTGGCATGATCAAGCTCCAGCTGATGGAATGGCTTTTGTATACTTACATCTTTGAAACTTTATGCAGAATTCATCATTCCGAGAAACACAGTGGATTTGCTAATTAACTTGTGGCTGGAACAGATTCAGCCCTCTGATTTGGTCCATGTGAAAAGCACCTCGGTAAAGACCTGCTGCAGCTGGGATCATTGGACTTGGTCTAGCAGCCTCAAGACAGGAGGTGGGGTGAGAGTTTGGGAGGAAACCTGAGGGCTTTGTCATTGTACTTCTGGTTGGTTTTTGTGTTGCATTTTCACATTATCTATTTTTGAATCTAGGGCATTTTCTAATCACCATGAAGGAGCTCATCATTTGGGCTGTCCTTTAAAAATGGTGTATCATTTCCAACAAACTCGGAGGATTTGACACTGACAAGTCCAATGGAGAGAAAGAACAGCCAGTTTTGTGTTTCTTGTTATTCTCAAAAAGATGTTTTCCTTATAAAGTTAGCAAGTCTTTTTTCTTCCTTCTTTCTTTCCCTTCCTTTCTTCATTCTTTTCTTTCTTTCTCTCTCTTCCTTCCTTTCTTCCTGTACTAGGGATTGAACCCAGGGGCATTCTACCACTGAGCTACACCCCAGCACTTCTTTTATTTTTTATTTTGAAATAAGGTCTCACTAATTTGCTGAGGGTCTTGCTAAATTGCTGAGGCTGGCCATCAGTCAGCAATCTTCCTGTTTCAGCCTCCCAAATATTGGGATTATAGACATTAGCCCCATGCCTGGCAACATTTCTCACATATTCCCCAATTTTTCTTTCTACCATTGGAGGTCTTCATGTCAGACTGGGGGTTTTTAGAGTGATGAGCTTCCTAGATCCTTAGCACTTCCTTTTAGAGGCAGAGTACTAAAACATCAGTTTTCCTTACAAAGCCATGAAGACTGCAGCAAGGCTGTTGCCCCTTCTGTTGTTACATAGCAGAAAACAACAGTCCCAGACTTGCCTGATTCTTAGGAAATAAGCTTTGGTGGCTGAGGGAGAAACCTGGCTGCCAACACAGTTACTGTTCTTTGACGCACCCTAGCCCACAGCCCCGGAGGTAGGGCGTCTTTCTGAGGATGCCAACACTGGCGTAGTCTTTCTTCTCTAGAAGGAGGGTTCCACTTTCATCCATGGGGCCCCATGTTTCCCTCACCTGAAGATCTCACAAGCAGTCAAGCAAAAATCTCTGCAGAGCTGACATGTAGCCCAGGGTGTCAGCGGTCCCCTGCTGCCCAGGGAGCAAGAGGCACAGCAGAGAACCTCCATTCTTAGCATGGTACTCTGGGAATCTGTCGGTGCCACCCAACTAGCATGTCTCCAGAAGCAATTGAGCCTATGGTCTGCCTAACCTCTATGAGTGCAAAACCAAACCTTCATGACCTGGACCAATACGACCCAGAAGCATGCGCTAATGCCTGGGTAGAGTGAATCTTTCAAGTCTCTGAAATTTTATCTGTCCCAGAAATGAACAACAACAACAACAAAACCAAATTACTGAATGAAACACTGGCTTCATTCCAGAATTCATTTGAGAGCCTCCTTGCCTCTGTATGGCACTTCCAATAGACGATAGAAGAGTTACTATAGCCCACGGTACCTGTTGAGATTAATCTGTAGCATATTTTTAATCTAAAAAGTGGATGGAAGAAATCACCTGGCATAAATTTAAGTTAATGAGTAATGAGTAATTTAAAAATCAGTGAGACAGGAAGCTTTTCTTGAGCAGACTTTGGGTGTGACTCCAGGATTCCCATCCTGGCGTACACACTAGACAGTTCTCTCCCTTCAAGGAAGGTGGGCCATGAATGTGAATATGATGAATTTCTACTTTTGTGGAAATTACTGGAAAAGGTGAAAGGATTTTCAGGTGTGATTAAGGTCCCTAGCAGGTGACTTTGATTTAATCAAAGCAGGTCGTCCTGGGTGGGCCTGACTTAATCAGGTGAGCCTTTAAAAGAAGTGGGAGATTCTGAGCAAGAGCATGGCTTTAATCCCCAAGTTTAAAGCAGAAATCTCCCCCTGGACAGCCCTGGCGCCGCGTGTAGCCCTGCAGAAGTGGTTTGTGTGGACCACGTGGTGCTTAAAGTGAGATTTGGTGTCAAAGTGGGAACAGTAAAGGATTTTATGCACAAATTGCGATTGCTGGTTTTTTTTGGTTTTTTTGTTTTTTTTTTTCTTGAAGATGTGGAAGGAAGACAACATGCAGCCCATAGAGCCAGGGCAGCAGCGGCGCGACTTTCAAAGCAGCACAGTCATCGTGGTCCCCAAGATCGCACTTGCCCTGGGCGGCTTCGCCTCTCGCCTCGCCCATGGGCTCTAAATGCAGGTCCCCGAGAGTCCTGGTGAGGCACCGGGGCGGCGCCCTAGGTTCTGCAGGAGTGAAGGGGGATCATCCGGAGGCCGGTAGGTCGGTCTCTGTCCACGCCCAGCCTCCGCGGCCCTGTAGGGGAGGCCAGGAGGAGGCGGGAGAGGAGCGCCGGCTGCCCGCCAGGCAGCTCCTGCTTTTGCAGCAGGGACCGGGCGCAGAGAAGCGCGCCAGCCGGGGCTGAGAGGCCGCGGGTGCTTCGCCTGCACGGTTGGTGCTTGCCTGCCACAACGCCCTCCAAGTGTCCAGCCTGGGAGCCTTAGCCAGGGCTCTGCGTCCGCCAGAAACGCCCAGGCCACAGCCCTGCGCCGCGAGGGCGAGGAAGGGCGGGAGGAAGGTGGCGGGCGGAGGTCTCCCCGCAGCCCCGCAAAGCTCCGGGGAGGGGCGCTTGCCCCGATCCGCCGAGCTCCAGACTCAGCCGCCTGTTCGCAGCGCCCGGGTGCACAGGCTCCACCCTGCCTTTGTCTAGTCTACGCAGCCTGCGCCTGAGCAGAGGCGGCGGGCGCACGCGGCAGAAAGCGCGAGGAGAGGTAATGGGGGGAGGGAGGGGCCCGGGGCTGCACCGTAGTCTCCAGCAGCCCTTCCTAGATCCTAGAGCTCACGGGAATGGAGAGAAGGAATCAACCCGCCCAGTTCCCAACCCAGTCTTTGTCTGCTCGGTCAGACGCCCTCACTTGGACACCGTGAATATTTGAGAGGCAGATTAGAAGGTGTGAGTGGGCAGCTTGCAGGGCAGCACCCATCCTGGCTCTGTGCACCCCCCAGCCCCAACGCACACACCTCGCGCTGCTGGCGCCATTAAGTCATAATCCGAACTCAGCCTGGGCTTAAACACAGGCACCGGTCCTGTACCCCATAGGGCCAGAGCCTAGGCCCCCCTCTTTCCAATAAAAGAGTGCCCCACTGCCGGCCATCCTGGGCACCTGGAATCACTGCGGAGCCTGGACCTCAGCAGATCATGGCACTGGCCACCTTTGAGTCTTGTCTCAGCTTCCCCTGAGTTCCGCTTCCAACCTGCTCCCAGGTTGTATGAACCTGCACAGACACAGGACCGGAGCATGTCCTATCCTGAAGGGCCAGGTCACAAGCTGTAGCTGGGACCATCAGCCTTCCGTTGGGTAAGAAAATGGGTCTGAAAGAAGGTTGACAGGGGGGCGCACGATCCAAACGCCAGTAGTGGCGACTGGAAGGAACAGAGCGTGTAAGTTACACATTCTCCAGCTCCCTCGGGGTTTGCAGGCAGAGGTACTTGGCATTCATCTGCATCAGGCTGCTGCTGCCTCAGGTCTGCTGGAGACCAGCGGATAGAAGATGTGACATTTGTCTAGGAGCAGCTCACCATGCTTTGGCTTTCAGGTCCAGCAGTGGGCTGAGGCTCCTGGTGCCCCAGGCGCCAGGCAGCTTCCTAGATAGCTCTTTGCACTCTCCACCCTTCCCCAGCCCTTTCCACTGGGGAATTCTCCCATTCCCAGGCTGGGAGTTCTGACTTTCCAGTATACACAGCAAGGAATAATCAGCAGAGAAACATGAAACACGTCCCGCCCTGGCTGGGAACTGCAGATGCCCCAGCAGACCCAGGTGTCCCCCACCCCCAGGGGAACAATTCCCCTGCCTAAGCCACAGTGTGGTGAAATTCCCTCCACACAGTTTCTCTCCTGATCCAAGACTCCCTTTGTTATGGCTGAATGGACAGGCAGAGCTCAAGCGAACCAATGGCTGAATGCCTTACACCCAAGGGGCAGAAATCCTTTGATAAAGCTGCTTTTACAAGACTCTCCAAATTGGGCTGTCCAAGCTGGAAAAGCTCATTACAATATACACAAAGCTCCACACCGAGGCTGCGGTTCATTTCTTTAAAAAAAAAAAAAAAAAAAACCTCCCCCTTTTTCCTTTTTTCTTCTTTAAAAAATAAAGGTATAACAACAACAAAACCAAAAAAAAAAAAAAAAAATTCCTCTATCCATCATTACACACATCGTCTCTTCACTGAAACACACTTTGCCCTGTATTTATTTAATAAATAATTTGATTGATTTCCATTGGTTACAGGTAAAGTCTCACTCTGAGTGAAGTATTATGTGTGGGGTAAAAAAATCCTCCCAACTCAGTTGTTTTTGTATAATAATCCAGTTAAAACATCTTCTCAAACCCAAGAGATTCAAAAGGAATGAATGGCAGTAAAAGCCCCAATCCACATAACCATGTGACTTGTGACTTGCCACCTTGAATAGGGACATGGTTTGCAATAACTTTTTTTTTCCAGTGTTGAACAATAAGCTGATTATTTCACATTTTTAAAAGTCAGTTTCGAATGCTTTAAAAAAAAAAAATCTGCAAACAGAGAACCTGGAATGGAATACAAATTCCTTCCTGGAAAACATGTATCCCTTCCTGCCCTCCCTCCACCCTCCGATAAATAACATGAGCATGCAGCGATTTGCCAGCAGCCGCTCCAGGCATGAGGCACAACATCTGTTACTGAGACGCTGGAGAGACAGCGGAAAGCAGGTTGGCTGCCTGCCCACCCCCAGACTCCAGATTTTTGCTGACAAGGCTGTCAATAGATGGGCAGATGGCATCAACTCTGCCGGCAGGAGAGTTCAGTCAGCCCAGCGCGGGACATTATCTCAAATTCATGGTGCACTGGACTGAGCCCTCCGTTGGCCGTTGGAGCCATTCCTTGATAGAGAAGGGAGAGCAGGACTGGGAACACATTTAATTAGATTAGCTAAGCCTCATGCAATTGGCAGGCAGAATAAGCTCAGCTCCTGTGACGGGGAAGGGACAGGGCGGCGGCAGAGGTCTTATTCAAGCACCGTGCTTCGTGCAGCCGAACACAGGGACCTACTTCCCCAGAGCAATGAGTGTCTCTGAAAAGATAGCTTGGCCCCAAACGGACACTGACTCAAAAAGACCCACCTGCGTCTCCTTTGCAAGCAGGGGGCTCACGCTCACTGTCTTTTTAAGAACCATATGCAAATATGCCGGCAGCAGAGATGAGCAGCAATGTGGCTCTGTGTCCTGTCTACTCGGCTTCCTTAACCCTCAGAACCGTGCTCTGGTGGTGACAGGGCAGCAACACCCTTGCCTATCTGGAAGAATGGATTAGCTAAGTGGGAGCTTAGGATTGCAGTGTCATCTCAAAAGCCCCGGCTAAGACAGCTCCACAGCACGATCTGAAGCCAGTCATTTAAACAACTGGCTCCATTTCCCCACCGACACACAATCACTCAGCTGTTGGAAGGAAGAAATGCGCTAATTCCACACATCTGCGTTGCATTTTAGAGTTACAAAGTGCTTTCACATATTTTAAGACAGTGGTTCTCGACTGGGGTGCCCTCCAGAGGACATTTGGCCACACCTTGGGGACACACGAGTTAGCGTCCAGAGGGTAGAGGCTAGGGATTCTGTCATACAGTGCACAGGATGGACCAACAATTCGGGATGATCCAGCCCATAATACCAATAGCGGGAGACCGAGAAACCTGCATTAGGTTGGCAGGAGTGAAAGTTTCTCATATACCTTGAAACTAAGACAAAAGAAAGCGGGTCTGGCAAGGTGTGGAGGGAGAAACCTCGGTATCTGATCTCAGTGTCTCCAGGAGGCGCACTTCAACATTGCTATTCTGAATGTTATCTGCTATCTTTAACCCTTCCCTAAACCACCAGTCTCCCCAATTTCTTCTAGCTACTCTTGTAAATCGGATTTGAATAATGAAATGCCACATCCGTAGAAGGCTTTTTAGCCTAGTTGGTCATTATCAAGAGAGACTATGCATCTCCCCAATAAGTAGGCCTACAAAGAGTTGGGTAAAAGCATGGTTTAGAACCTGCCATTGGAATCTGAGATGTAAACAGGATTGGAGAGGTAAAAAAGGAAATTAAGTTGGTTTCAGAATTTATGGGGTTAGGGACTTGGGATTCAACTGCAGATGTAGTAACTTTTCTGTTTCTTTTCTTTGGTTTGAGTAGCTTTGGACAGACAGGAGACGAGGGATAGCTCACTCCCCGGTATGAAGTTATCAATCAGGTAAACCTCTGGCCTGCCTCTTTCTTGTTAATGTTATAGACTGAAATGTGCCCCCACCATACAGATTCCCATGTTGAAATCCTAACTCCTTGCACTCAGAATTAGATAGATGTAATTAGTCACATTGGAGTAGTTTGAGCTTATAATCCAATAAGGCTGGTGTCCTTGGAGACAGGAGAAATTTGGACACAGACCTGCACATAGAACACCAGATAGACACAAAAGCAGAGCTCAAGGTCATGGATCAACAAGCCCAGGAAGGCCAAAGACTGCCAGCAACCCAGAGGCATTCCACCTCTGAGCTATACCCCAAGCGCTATTTTATTTTTTAATTTAAAACAGATCTTACTAGGTTGCTAAGGGCCTCACTAAGTTGCTGAAGCTGGCTGTGAGCATGTGATCTCAGCCTCCCAAGTTCTGAGATTACAGGCATGCACCACCATGCATAGCTCCAACCCTTGATTTCAGGCTTCTAGCTTCCAGAACCGGGAGACCCTATATTCTGTTGTTAAAGCATCCAATTCCTGGTACTTGGTTATGGTTATGACAGCCCTAGAAAACCAGTAAAGCATCCAGTGGCTAGGAATCCAGGCAATGAAAAGGCAGGCAGAACATTCCTGCTAGTCATCCTCCTCCATCTTCCTTCCTCCTCTCCTAGCCAACTGCTTCTGAAGAGCATACTTACCTGCTCAGCTCAGGAAGCTGCAGCCTGCACTCCCACCCTCTCCAGCAGGTAAAAGGAAGGAAGCCAGGAAGTGCATCAAGAGTTCTCATTTTATAGCCAAGCAAGATGGTGCATGCCTGTTATCCCAGTACTTGGGAAGCTGAGACAGGAGGGTCACAGGTTCGAGGCCAGTCTCAACAACTTAGTGAGGTCCACCACAACTTAGTAAGACCCTGGTTCAAAATTAAAAAATAAAATAGACCTGGAGGTATAGCTCTGAGGTAGAATTTCCCTAGGTTCAATCCCCTGTACCATAAAAAAAAATTTTTTTTCTCATTTCATGACCAATATGGTGGTGCACACCTATAATCCCACTACTTGGGAGGCTGAGACAGGAGGATCACAGGTTCAAGGCTAGCATCAGCAACTTAGTGAGACCCTATCCCAAAAATAAAAAGGACTGGAGATATAGCTCAAAGGTAGAATCCTCCTGGTACCTCCAGTACCAACCTCCAGTACCAGACAAACAGTTTCCAGGAATACTTACTGCATAGCTGGGTGACAGACTCCTTCCTAGAAACACGAGAGGACAGGAGATAAGGGACTGCTTGCTTTGGTTCCTCTAACTCCACATCTGGGTGACCTGGTGTTTCTACATCCCTAACAACTAGGGCTGGGTTTGCAGTTGTGCTCACCCCTGGATACACATGAGGAGCTTCTGTGAACTTCCAAAGCAAACAGAGCAGTCGCTCAGCCTGGGGTGAGACCCGCAGGGCCAGAAGGAAGAGCTCACCCAAGGACAGACCTGCTGGAAGGGCAAGGGCCCAGCCACATGATCCCAGAGGTCTCTGGGGTCCTGCTGTGAAGCTGGCATTGAGGAAGGTCCTGGAGGACTTCCAGCTGGGGAGTAATTAGTCAGATTTCCTTTTTAGCCATGCTAAGAAGGGTATTTTGGAAAGAGGAGGTAAAGAAGGTAGTTGTGCTGCTATTTTGAGGTTTGGCTCATACTCCAGACCATAGTGTCTCCTTGCCTTTAGCCTCATTGCTTCCCAAGCTAATCTCTCTGCTAATACCATGACTTTTTAAAACATATGCAACCACGCCCTTGCAGCCTCACCCTGCTACAGTCCTTTGATGGGTCTCTACTCTTATGAAATGAGACCTAACCCCTTGCCATCGCCTGCAAGACCTTCAGCATAATTCCATCTTGCATTTCTATACTTCAAACTCCCCAGCCACCTCCCTCGCCCTGTCATACACCTTACCCTCAGCCAGGGGACCACACTCTGTCCTTGGAATGTCCCTCAATCTCTCTGTTTTGCTTCATGCTCTCTGCTGCTCCTGAGGCCTTTCTCCATTTCTTTGATCTTAGAGCCTCTTCTCACCTTTCGAGATATGGCTTCTCTGAGAATTCATGCTCCTCTAGAACTTTCCACAAAAGTGATTCAGCATCTATAAAAGCTGCTTTGTCACTAATTGGCTAGTTTTTTGGACTGGAGACTGTGAATTCCTTGAGGGCAAGGGCTGAGTCTAATCCATCTCCACCTTCCTCCATACCTCCTACAGCTCCTGGCACACAGTAGCTGCTTAATCGATGTTTATAGTCAACACGAGTAAGCCAGTGAGGTCTATTTTAAATCAGGCTTGCTTCCTGATGGGTGAAGCCACACCATGTCTTACCTGAACCTGGGGGTGGAAGCCAGGGCACCTAAGCCTGTGATGAAAGATTATCACGGGATGTAATCAGGGCTTAGATGCTCTACCGTCTTGATAGGTCCCTCGACTGGCTGCTCAGGATAGGCGAACAAAGGAAGTACTTTTCTCCAATCTCTCATGACATGCTTAAAAATGAAAAGACCCAGTTCCCCTAATATCTTTAATTCCTTCCTAAAGTAGCCTGAGGAAATGGATATCTGATTCTGAGTGTTCACATATAAAGAGAAAAATGCTCAAAACATGCACATGTCAGAAGAAGCTAAAGCAGAAGTCTGTGGGGTCCTTTGATCTGTGGAAAGGAAATTCAAACAGGAATCAGTCCCATTAACTTCCCATCAAAGTGAATTTGGGTTCCTCCTTTTCAGCAGCAATTAACATTAACATGGCCATTTCATGATCTGTTGTTTAGGTATAGGGAATCCAGCTCTCTGTTTTTTAAAAAGCAAAAGTTTAATCCTACAGAGTTCTGGCAGGAATGTTAAACTCCTCCTCTCCCCTCTTCCTTTCCACAGCTGGAATCCCCCCTCTGGCATGCAGAGCCAGCCTCCTGATGAGCTGAGTCTGCACAGAGGTGAGTGTGGTGCTGGAAGGGGCCTCTGCACCAGGCAGGGGCGGCCTCAGCCGGCTTCCAGGCAGCCATCAGAGTTGCACAGCTCCAGGTAGAGATCTTCCTCCTAATTACAAAGGTGCCCTGGATGAGAAGCTCAGAGATGTGAGCTCAGAGGGGCGTCTGTGCCATCCAAAGTCAGAAAGTACAAATGCACATGTATGAAATTATCAACCCCAATCACAATCGTATGGATGGGCAGGGGGAGGAAGTAGAGTAGGATCGGAAGGCAACACACCAAATGCTGTGCACACGTGTGTTTCTATTACTCAGAACCTCACTATGATGTATAATTACAATGCACCAACAAAAGTATATTTTAAAAGAAGAAGAAGAAGAAGAAGAAGAAGAAGAAGAAGAAGAAGAAGAAGAAGAAGAAGAAGAAGAAGAAACTGGGAATAGGAAGCAGAGACCTGCTCGGGTTCTGCTGTCCTGCCCAGCATGTCCACTCCTCCCACCCTGTTTCTTTCCTGGCAAGCCACACCCATAGGGCAGACTGGACAAACAGAAGTGCAGCCCCGGCCCCCTTTAAATGCCCTTGGGACTGGGAAAGCAGAACTCGACACCATGTCAGTTCTCAGGCAAGCCAGGGAGCTCCTTTAGGAGGTCCTGCTGGCTCCCAGCTGTGCTGATCTTCCTTCTCCCCTGAGCTGGGGGTGCCTGGCCCCTAGACTTCCACCTTCTCACCTTCAAACAAGTCTCTGCACATCAGCCTCTGGGGTCTGGGGCAGGACTCAGCCAGTGTTAAACTGTGGGGCCACAGAAGCCCTTTGTGCCCTCTGAGGATCCCAGCTTCTCATTAAGACCAGGCGCAGGGCCCCAAGGGTACAACACTTGCAGGTGACTTTATACGGGGAGCAGAATCCCAGCCCCCATATAAAAGCCCCTCCTATGTCTGCTGTCCTCTTAGAGGATCTGCTCCTTGGACCTCAAGGGAACAGGGTCTCGTCTGCGTCTGCACCCAGTTCTCTCTCTGGTTTTCCTTTAGCCCAGATGCCTGAGGCTTTTAAGGGCTCTTCAGACACCAAGTGGAAATAAATGGAGAACAAATCTAAGAAAACAGTAGCCACAGCCCCTCACCGTGCACCCTTCCCTGGTTCCCTGCCTTCCTGTTGTTTTCTTCTGTCTCCTGCACTGCAACTACACAAAGTCAGAGTCATCCCCTTTACACACTCCAAGACCAAGGAAGGAGTAAGCACATCTCTGGTTTTGCCTGCCCACCAACCCCTACTTTCTTCTGAAAATGATATCCACCCTCTTTGGTCAGCTCTTCTGCCTCTTCCCTTTAGCAGGCAGCAAGTGGTGGTGTGGCGTAGTGGTTAAAAGCACACACATACATACACACACACACACACACACACACACACACACACACACCTGTAATCCCAGTACTAGGGACTCTGAGAGAGGAGGATCACAGGCTCAAGGACAGCCTAGGCAACTTAAGGGAAATTCTCAGCAACCTAGTGGGACCCTGTTTCAAAACAAAAAAATAAACGTAGGGCTGGGGGTGTAGCTCAGAGATAAAAAGCACAATGTTGGCTCAAAATTGCTTGGACTTAATCCCAGCTGAATAACTTACTAGCTGTGTGACATGGAGTGGGTCCCTTTGTCTCTCTGTGCCTTGGTCTTTTCATCCCTAGAATGTGAATGAGGGTGAGTATAAGAGTGCCCACCTTGTGGCGTAGCTCCTATTGTGACGAGGATCAGGGTGCTAGCATGAGTATGTACTTGCAGCGATTAACTGCCACGTGGTTTGGTCAGTGTTACTGGGGGGGACTGTCTATACTAGCACTCCCCCTTGCCACAGCTGGTTACTCAGCGACTGCGCAGATGGCTCATGTGACTGCCTGGGGTCCTCTCGGTGGACCCGGGCTGGAAAAGCTTCCCCTCTGTGGCAGAGTTCTGAGAAGTAGCCATCTGTGTGACTTGGGACAAGTCATGGCCTCTCTTTCCTGGACTTCCTCACTTCAAACATAGAGATACTAGCTGGGTGTGGTGGTGCATGCCTGTAATCCCAGTACTTGGGAGGCTGAGACTGGAGGATCCCAGGTTTGAGGTCAGCCTCAACAACTTAGTGAGGCCCTCTGCAACTCAGTGAGATCCTGTTTCAAAATGAAAAATAAAAATAGCTCTGAGAGCTCAGGGATAGAATGCCCCTGGGTTCAATTCCCAGTAACACACACACACACACACACACACACACACACGCGCGCACACACACACACACACACACACACACACACACAGATAATAACATAATAATAGAGGTAAGTATCCTGACCTACCTTACCGGGTTGGAAGGATCTGTTTGCAAAAGTACATGAGGGTGTAAGTAAGACATCATCATCCTCATCATTGTCATCCTCCTTATTTCCTCTTGGCTCTGGGGTAGTGCATCCCAATAACTGGGTTGGATCTAAAGCAAAATTTCACAGGCTGGTCGCTGTCGGCATGCTGAGCCTGCACCACTACGGGGCTAATCTTGTGAATGGTAGGTATTCAGCAGTGAGTCTGGCCTCCACCTACTAGATACCTGGAGCACCTCCGCTCAGTCTTCACCCCCCCAAATGTCTCTGCATATTACCAAATGTCCCATAGGGGCAAAATCGATTAGAAGCACCAGTCTAAAGCACCAGCCCTGGCCCAGATGTGAGGTGAAAAGGAGAAATGGTGCTGCCCGTTGAACAGAATGGCAACCTCTCTTCTCTGGGCAGGAGTCAGAAAAAAACAGCACCTGCATCCATTGCTTCCATTGTATCCTTCTGCTCCTTTTCCCAAACACCCTGGCTCTATCTTAGACAGCATGGGCTCAGTAAACCTTGACCCCAGTTGTCTATCCTAGATGGTCTGCCATGTTTTATATCAGCTCCCCGGTCCTCTGCAGGGAAGTTGCACCATGCTCTTTAACTTCTTGTGAATCTGCCCCAGAAACCCAGAACCAGGAATCAAAGTATATTGTAGAGTGATTCCTAGCTCTGAGCAATGTCACTGGCATCTCTACCATCTATTAAACTGGGAAGGACTCAACCCAGAGGGTCATCGGGGGAACCCACTTCCACCTTGATAAGCACACCAAGAAGGTCACCAGCCACCCCACAAGACAACTAGGGGAAACCCAGACCTTACTACCATGGACTCCTCTCTGATTTTGTGTCCTGCTTGCTTCTCTCCCAAAAGATGGGTAGCCTCTAAAATATCCCAGCCATCTCTTTGACTCTGGGAATCTTCTCAGCTGTATTCCAGCTTATCCAGATGCCTAAATGTTACACTACCAAATCACCTTCCCCTTGAGACCACCCTGGCCCAGGCTAGAGATACTAGGCGCCTCTTGTTCCATCCCAGGGATTTCTTCCCAATCTCTCTCCTAGCCCTGGCTCCTAGGGCCCCACCAAGTTGGGACCTGTACCTTGCCCATCTCCTTGCCAAAGAAGAGACAAAGGGTAACTAGAGTACTTTGACAAGAATTTCAAAAATTCAAGTGCTGACACCCACAATTCCATCCCTCAACACATTAACTACCTTTGTCTTTCTGTATTCCCATCTAATCCTTGTCTGTATGCAAATATAGCTTGCACGCTTATTAAGGTATAAATATAATTGTGTCCTGCTTTTGCACAGCTAATATCATAAGTATTTCCTATTTTGCTTTTAAAAGTACTATTTTAATAACCACCTAGTTCTCCATGGAGTGGCTATAAAATTCTTTACACAACCATTTTTATAAGATTTGGTCTTTTCCGTTTTGTTTTTCTTATTAAAGTTTATTCTGCAATCAGAATTCAACATCTTCCAGAATTTAGAATTTTTTCTACTAAATTATTTCTTTGGGATAAATTCCCAGAAGTAGGATTAGAGTTCAAGGATATATATGTATACTTTATGACTTCGATACGGATTTTCGATTGATTGCCCAAAGAGTGACCCCATGAGTTATCTTGGTGTAACTATTTTATCACCATCATGCCATATTTTTACTTTTTGAAAAAATATCATATTGCTTGCCATGGATTTCACCAGCATCTCTTTTGATTATTATTGAGGACAAGTATTTCACTCTCTGTGAATTTTGATTTCCACTGAAGAGTTCATAGAAAGAACATAGGAAGGGATACGTGCCCTAAGTTCTACTAGAAGCCACTCAGAATCCCATAAGAATTGCATATGTCCCAGTAACCCCCCCCACACACACACACACCCTGGCCTTACCTCAGTCTATCTTTTGTGACTGTTGCTTCCGTCTCTTTCTCAACTCATCCTCCCATGAAACAACCAAGTTGCTACCCTCTCCCTCTTGTCCACAGGACCTCAAATTCCTCATCGTTTATCATGCAGAACAACCCAAAGTGTATACACCTACACCTATAAAGTCTCAAAAGCTCAAAGACTCAAAAGGTAAAAGTCACCCCAAGCATGGAGGCAGTGAGCAGCCGTGTTTTGAGACTTAAACTTATCCACCCTGGTCCAAACCCTTTACAGCCGGACCTTGCCAATTGTACTTCTGCACAAATCAAGGCTATCCAGAGAATCCTGGTGAAGAAAATTCCTCCACCTCATCATAAACTCCTGGCACTGAAGATACCTATGTGTCTTACCTCCAGGCAGCTGAAGAACCACATGGAGGATCTGAACTATGCTTCTGAGAGATTGGAAAATGTTTAGATGCAGCAACAACAATAACAACAACAACTCATACTACTAAAGTTCATATTATAGGCTGGGCACTAAGTATTTCACATAGATGAACTCATTTAATCCTCCCAAGAACTGTACAGGCTAGGTATAATTATCCCCATTTTGCAGGTGAGGAAATTGAGCCCAGGGAGTCCTGGAAGCCAGAGTCCATCTGCAGCACTCTGCCACATGCCCTGTGAGGCATCGGTGACTGCAACCAGCAGGAGGCTGCACCCAGGCATGGAGGGAGGACCCTGGGGCCCAAGCAGCCCCTCAAGTTCCTCCCTCCATTCGTCACCCCCGGCTCAGCAGCTGGCCCTTCACGTGGGCCATTCACGAGGAAGCTGTGCTCATAACCTCCGTGGGCTCAAGCTTTGCCCTCCTCAGATGCAGGTTTTCAGAAGCACACCAGCGTCCTCCTTCTTTTGTTGGCTGATATTAAGGTCAGGACGAATGTGGTAAGATAATGGAGCTGAGTCGATACTGCACTGAAGTCACGTTTCGCTGCTTCTAATGCTCCCTTAAAAATCAATGCCATTGGCATTAATAGAACGTTCCTATTAAAAATATATGAGACATGCTGAGTGGCATGTGAATGGAAAATAAACATTATGAAACGAGGTCCGTGACGGCGCCGAGTCTGCCCTTTAATGGCCTCTGTACTTCTCCAGCCTATCTGGCCGTCACTCTGATTATTGCTACTTAATGACTAGTTATGAGTGCAGAGCTGACGGCCTCTGAGTGGTGGCCGCAGACCAGAACAGGCACTAGCCTTGGAAGGGTGCCAACTGGGACGGGTCCCTTAACATCTGGGGAACCTCATGTTCTTCCTCTACGAAATGCAGGTGCCTAAGAGTCCTCTGACTGGAAACCTCATGTCCACACAAAACCTGCGGAGAGATCTAGACCAGCTTTGTTCAGAATTGTTCAAACACCGAAGCAACCAAGATGTCCTTCAGTAAGTGAGTGGATAAATAAGTTGTGGTACATCCCGACAATGGAAGACTACTCAGCCCTGAAAGAAATGAGCTACTGAGCCATGAAAAGACACAAAGGACCCTTATGCATGTTCCTAAGTAGAAGAAGCCAGTCCGGAAGGGCTACGTGGTGTGGAGGGAGGTGAGGCTGAACTCCTGGACCTCTCTCCTCTCTCTCCCTTTCTTCTGTCTACACACTGAGCCTCCTTCATATTTAATGACAACATCCGTGCTCATCCTAATTTTTTTTTTTTTTTGTGGTACTGAGGATGGAACCCAGGGGCATTCTACCTCCATGCTACACCCCCAGTCCCGTTTTTTATTATTCTTTATTTTGAAACAGGGTCTTATTAAGTTGCAAAGGGCCTCACTAAGTAGCTGAGGCTGGCCACGAACCTGCGATCCTCCTGTCTCAGCCTCCCAAGTACTGAGATTACAAGCGTGCACCACCATGCCCAGTTCCTAAATTTTTAAATAAGCGGATGAACAGAACTGTGACCACCTTTGGGGAAGTCGATGACTGGAGGTGACATGGGTGGGGGAATACGTTCATGTAGCTGGCAATGTTCCTTCTCATCTGAGTACTGATTACACAGCTGTGTTCACACTGGGAAATTCATAAAGCTTCACCCTTATGGTTTCAGCAATTTTTTCAGTGTGCATTCTTTAGAAATAATGAAACACAATCCCTGCCCTCAAGGAGCTCCTTATTCAACGAAAGGAGGAGGAAGGAGGCCGTTCCTCTTCTTGTCCTGGTGTGAGCACTGAAGGAGGAGCCACCTGCTGTAGAATGGAGGGGAGGGCACCTGCCTGTCCAGTGCTCGGCACAGCAGGGCGTACGTTTCATCTGCAGGAAGTGCTTGGTGGGAGTTCTATGGATTCTGCCCCTGAGTCCCCACAGGCCTGCATTGAAGGGGAAATTTGTATCACTGTGACACATCAAATCCTTCTGCACTCTGCTTTTCTCCACAGCAGGATTCTATGCTGGGAATCTTCATCAGCTGAGACAGACATTGTGGTAGAGGCTGCTACAGAAAAGGCAGAAGTGCCCCTGTGGGTCAGACCTGCTGGCCCGTCCCCCACTCCCGACCCACTGGGTTGCCTGCTCGTCACTACTGAGGGTGACTCAAGAATAGAGTATTTACTGTGGACCAGCACCGGGCTTAGGTCTTTTGGGAAATTATTTCATTTAATCTTCACTGCAACTCAGCGGGGTGTGAATATTATTACCCCCGTTTTGCAGATTAGGAATCTGAATGTCACATGGGTACTAACTAAACCAGGACTCAGTGTACGTATGCTGCAGGCTGAATTTCTTCCTCAGGAGGGAAGCAGTAGGTTTACCATTGTTACACCACAGGTCCAAGCCTCACAGAGAGCCAGCCTGTGAGAAGGTTTGCTGTGTGTGGAAGTTTAATACTGGCTCATTGAGTTTCTAGAAAACTTCTCTTTGTGCTACTGTGGCCCCAACTGGAAAAACCCTGAGACCCTACAACCATCCCAAAGCAGTAAGTCCAGGCCTCCAGCCCCCAGTGGCCGTCCCATGGCCCTGGCCACTCAACTTACGGAGAGTTCTTTTACTGGCACTCACTGACAACTGCATGACACCCTCCAGGGAGATTAACTGGCTGTTAAAATCCCATTGGTTGTCACTCCCTTGGTGATAGCCTGCAGAAATGCAGGCAGAGGGCTGCTCCACCAGCAGCTTTTTTGGCTGACCAGGCCAAGGACAGCAGACCTCAGGCATAACCTACTCAGGCATAACCTAACCACCTGAGAGTGGGCATTCACTGCATCAACTACTTATGGAATTAACTTGTCCAATTTTTTATTTTTTTTTTTTACGGTACTGGTTATTGAACCCAGGGGCATTCTATCTCTGAGCTATTTTTTATTCTTTATTTTGAAACAAGCCCCAAGCCCACCTTGGTTCCAGATTTCCCAAAGCTCTAACCAATCCAAGTTAAACTGCATGAAATGCCCAGTAGAACAACTGGCTGTCGACTCTTTGCTCTTCGGCAACTTCCAAAGCTTATTCCCCTGGACACCAAAGACTTTTGTTTGTTTGTTTTTACTTTAGTGTCTGGGATATTTTGTCACCTAATAGGTTACATTTTCGAGTTCAGCATCCAAAATGTTGTTAGTTGGTACATTCAATTCAACAAGCATCTTTTTTTTTTTTTTTTTTTTGCAGTACTAGGGATTGAACTCAGGGGCATTCTACCTCCGAGCTACACCCCCAGTCCTATTTTTTATTCTTTATTTTGAAACCGAGTCTCACTAAGTTGCGGAGTGCCTCACTAGGTAGCTGAGGCTGGCCACGAACCCGGATCCTCCAGTCTCAGCCTCCCGAATGCTGGGATTACAAGCGTGCGCCACCACGCCCGGCTCAACAAGCATCTCTTAAGGGTCCAGTTCAGTGCCACGTATTTCAGCTCATGTGAGGAACCCAACACCACCCACAGCTCCAAAGAGCCTGCAGTCTAAGGAAATGTACAGGTCCACAAACTAAATAAAATGCAATGCAACACGCATTAGAACAGCCGTGTGCAGAGTGCTGAGCCCCACCCAGGGTGTGCAGGTATCCAAGAAAAATCTGAGGACTGAGTAGCTTTGGATCTGTGAGGACAAACACGGAAGGGCAAGCAGGATGCTCCCAGGATCTGAGCAGCTCGACATGTGAGACTTTGGCTGTCGTTACAAACTGGGGAGGGGCCAGCTGGTGCCACCAAAGAGGAGCTTGACTCTTCCCTGGAGGTAGTGGCAAGGCATTCCGTGCTGGTTAAGGTAAATGGAAACCAATGGATTTTGTTTGTTTTAAGCCAAAGAAAGTCTTCTGATCTACCATGTATTATCTTCTGTAATATTAGAATTCTTTCTTCTTTTCTTTTTTTTTTTTTTTTTTTTGCGGTACTGGGGATTGAACTCGGGGACATTCTACCTCCAAGCTATACCCCCAGCCCTATTTTTCATTCTTTATTTTGAAACAGGGTCTCACTAAGTTGCAGAGAGCCTCACTAGGTAGCTGAGGCTGGCCGCGAATCCGGATCCTCCCGTCTCAGCCTCCCAAATGCTGGGATTACAAGCATGTGCCACCACACCTGGCTAGAATTCTTTATTTAAATGACCATATTAAACACAGGATTGGATAAATGAGTGGGAAGCTCAGGAAGTGTTTGTGTTTACAGATATAGATTTTAGAGTTATCAATTAAAAACAAAACAAGACTGTTGGAGTGAATAAGATCACCTAGAGAGAGTTTATTTTAAAAGATTAATAGAGGAAGCTTGAGAATAATACAAATATAAAACATCTGATTATATGCCAGGATGTGGGAAAGTATTATGTAAGAAATTATGAAACTTTGCTAAAAGCATGAAAAAAATGTGAAACATCAATTCCCTGCAAATAAAACTGCATGATGAAGGTCATTGCAACCCAACTCCTTATGGAATTAACTTGTCCAATTTTTTTTTTTTTTTTTTTTTTTTTTTTTACGGTACTGGTTATTGAACCCAGGGGTATTCTATCTCTGAGCTATTTTTTATTCTTTATTTTGAAACAGGGTCTCACTAAGTTGCAGAGGGCCTCACTAAGTAGCTGAGGTTGACTTCAAACCTGGGTCCTCCGATTTCAGCCTCCCAAGCACTGGGATTACAAGCTTGCGCCACCACACCCAGCTCAACTTTTTGAGTTTGATAAAAAAAAAAACAATTCTAAAGATTATGTGGAGAGCCGGGCATGGTGGCGCACGCTTGTAATCCCAGCATTCGGGAGGCTGAGACCGAAGGATCTGGGTTCGAGGCCAGCCTCAGCTATCTAGTGAGGCACTCCGCAACTTAGTGAGACCCTGTTTCAAAATAAAGAATAAAAAATAGGGCTGGGGGTGTAGCTCGGAGGTAGAATGCCCCTAAGTTCAATCCCCAGTACTGCAAAAAAAAAAAAAAAAAAAAAAAAGATTATGTGGAACCATGGTTGTTAAAATGTGACGTGAGAAGCCTGGTGCTGCTTCCCAAGGTGCTGTTTGCCACTTCTGTTGTCATTCATTCACAAGCAAACAGTGGCGTTTTCCAGAAACTACATGACATGAAGTAGTCCCATCATCTGACAGCTAATGGTTGTGGACTTTTTTTTTTTGGTACTGAGGGTTGAATCCAGGGGCATTCTACCTCTGAGCTATACCCTCAGCCCTTTTTATTTTATTTTATTTTATTTTATTTTATTGTTTGTTTGTTTTGAAACAGGGTCCCACTAAGTTGCTGAGTCTAACTAAGCTGCTGAGGCTGGTCTCGAACCTGCGATCCTCCTGTCTCAGGCTCCCAATACTGAGATTACAGGTATGCACTTCTGTGCCCAGCGGTTGTGGACTTCTGTATGTGAAATATCAATAGGTATAATTCAGAAATAAAAGTTCTTTGAAATCCTCAGTAATTTTTAAAAGTCAGAGGTTCTGAAACCCAAAATTTTGAGAGTCACTGACCTGAAAAAAAAAAAAAATAGATGAGAATAGTAAAAAAAAAGTTTGAGAAAAATAAGAAAGGAATTTTTTCTTCTCAATATTAACCACATTATAATATAATGCAACCATAAGATGTGGTAACAGAAAACACATTTCATTGTCCAGAATAAATATCCAGAGACTGGTTGAGCTAATATTTCAAATGGGGGGATTGTTTAATAAGTGGAAGACAGGGATTATCTGATTCCATTTCAAAAATATGCTTATTTTCTACCTCTCCTTCTATACCAAAATAATTAATAAATGTCTGAAGTGTCTAAATATTTCTTAAAAACCAAAATAATGAATGGAAATGTAGGTATTTAATAATCTTATGATAATTTTGTCACTGAGACACATATAAAGGAAAAATAATAAGTATGATAATTTGGAAATTAAAAATTTTAATTGGTGCATTGTAATCATTCATCATGATGAAGTTCAAAGTGACAGAGGTATACATGCATAAAAACTTACAAGACAAGGCCAGGCATGGTGGTGCATGCCTGGAATAGTAGTACTTGAGAGGCTGAGACAGGAGGATCACAGGTTCAAAATAAAAAATAAAATAAGCCTGGGGGTGTAGCTTTGAGGTTGAATGCCCATGAGTTCAGTTCCTACTACCTCAAAAAAGAAAAAAAAGTTACAAGACAAAAAAAATATTGGGAAAGTATTTGTAATATACTTTATATTATAAGCTTACCCAGAAAGAAACTCTCAATAATTAATAAACAAAGAATCATTCCAAGAGGATAAACTAATAATTCAAATAATAAGTTAAAGGATTAAAAACATTTTTTCTTACTAGACTAAAAGAAACAGAACATTTAAAATAAGTACTATTTTTATTGATATTATTAATATAGAATTTCAATATCTAATCCTGAGAACAGTGTTGGAAAATAAACATTTTGACCACTATTCTTAAGATCTAGTTGGTTCATCAATTTTTTTATACTTTTACTGGTTCAATGTAATTATACCATATGTCTTCTTAATGACATTCAAAGTGGTTCATCTTTTCTGAAGAGCTTTTTGCCAATATGTTACAGTTTATTGATGTGCATATTCTTTGACTCGGAATTTTTATTTTGGAAAATAATCCCAATAATGTTCAAAGACTATGTTTAAGGATGTATTTTCACAACATTGTTTTCATTAGAAAAAAAATTAAGCCAACCTAGTAATAAATTTTTAATAAGGAATTATTTCAGTAAAATATGGCAAGACCTTACGGAATACTACGTAGCCATTAAGAACAATACTGATGTCCATGGAAAGATCCCACGGCAAAACCAGGACAAGCATTCACCAATGTGCAGGCCTCCCCTCTACTGGTCATGAAGAAACTCATCTTTTCAGTTTCATTGAAGCTACTCGGGGTCGTGGGACTAGTTCTGGCCTGTGAAGTGGTACAGAAGGGACTTGTGTCACTTCTGGGCTGATGCCTAATCCTCTAATCTCTCTTTCCCTCCTGCAGCCACCAGGAGGCCACGTGGTCCAGATGGCAGAGTCCCCTGGCCGGGCTAGCTGAGCAGCAGTGTGGAGCAGAGGCCCTGCCAACCTGTGCTGGAAAAGCGTTGGGAGCTAGGAATAAATCTTTGTTTTATGAAGCCACTGAGAATCCAGAGTTAATTTATTGCTGCAGTAAAACTTAACTAATATGAGTAATACACTATTTTTTTAAATATAATCACAGCAAATGGAGTGAGTGCATACTGGTGTGTGTGTGTGTGTGTGTGTGTGTGTGTGTGTGTGTGTGTGTGCAAAATATATCTGGAAAATTATATTCCAAAATGCAAGTTATGACTTTCTCTGGATAATGGATATTCATAATTTTAATTGTATTTGCTCTTTTTTCCCCAAACTTTCTACAACAAATGTGTATTACTTTTACAATTAGGAACACTGAAGCTATTTCCATCTTGGAAAATAAAGAGATAAAGAACACCCTGATATCTTAGGGGAAATATCTCAGGTATTTGAGGGCTTATGTCTATACTCTTTCAGCTATTAGTTGGGGAAGATGATGTGTTTTTGTTTTTGTTTTTGTTTTTGTTTTGCGGTACTGGGGATTGAACCCAGGGGCATTCTACCTCCGAGCTACATCTCCAGCCCTATTTTTTATTCTTTATTTTGAAACAGGGTCTCACTAAGTTGCAGAGGGCCTCACTAAGTAGCTGAGACTGGCCGCGAACCCGGATCCTCTGGTGTCAGCCTCCTAAGTACACTTTTCTTAGTCAACAAGCAGATCATGTTTGGGTGTGAATGTGTTTGCCTTTTGTATAAAAATTGAGAAGGACTAGTGGTAAGACAGAACAGAAGAGAGCCACCAGGGGTGGACGTCAGGATGGGCAGGCCAGGAACCCAGGCTGCAAGAGGAAAGACCTTGGAGGGATAAATGGAAGGACTGGATGAAATTCTGGGCCGACTGACCCAGCACATCTAGATAGCTCTCCATCCAGTCCTGCCCTTAGGTTGGGTCCTGTTTGCTCACATTTGTTCATGGACTTTTACTCATTCAGTGACAGTTTGAAAAGGAAAGCTACATCGTCTTCAAGCTAGGAAATCTAAGCAGAAACCGTGCAGCCTTTGCCCAGCTTCCCTTTGCCCTTTGCCTTTCCCTTCCTGAGCCTCTGTGCTCACCTGCTGCTCCAGTGGGCCTGTTCAGGGGCTCCCTCCACGCCCCAGTGCTTCTCTTTTGCTCAGGGCTTCTAGAGGCAGGAAGAGCTGCTGAAGCAAAGCTGTGGATGGTGTTCCAGGGCCTGGATGATGTTCCAAGTTCCTGATGACCCTTAGTTTCTGAGAGACGATACCTCCTGCCATTTCCGTTTGACTCTTCCCTGTGGACTGGTAGTTTCAGGAGCTGTCCAGAATCCTTTGAACTTCCCCAAATGTTAACTATTCATGCTGATACCTGTTTTCCTGTAGGGTTAGCAATCAGATGAACATCTAGGAGACACTGTAGAATCTGGAGCATAATCTGCTTTCATTCTTTCCCAGCTTCTAGAAGTCACCCCAAACCCGCATCATTCTGACCCTGTTTCTGTCATCCCAGGCTCTGCCAAGGAGACCTGAGTCTCCTCAGCCCTCCTATCTCCCTGTTGGACTTCTAAGGACTTTTGTAATCTGCGCATGCCCAAATAACCCAGGACAATCTCCTCATCTCAATAGCTGTAACTCTCATCACATTTGCAAAGTCCTTTCTGCAAAATAAAGCAACACAGTCACGAGTTCCAGGAATTAGGAAGGGAATGCATCCAGGGACATTATTTCATGATGGAGCTTAGGTGTGCCAGACCTTTGACCATCAGAAGTACAAAGAAGTGGTTCACCTGCTCATATTCCTTAAGGCGACTCTATAGGTCTCACTGTGGGTCATCTCGGACTCCAAGGGTAACAATGAGGGGTGTAGAGTAGCTGGCTGGCTCAGGTGCAGGATGGATCATCTGGAGAAGAGTTAGGAAGCATATGTTCCAATGCAATGAGTTCCCATTACCTATTGTGCTGGGAAAGTCCTTTGTCGGCCATTACTCAGGGACTTGAGGCAAAATGTAAATGACAGGTGGGGTGAGAAGAGGCAGGAAAGGGGAAGATGTGAGACAGACCATTTTGGTTCTGCCCTGGGGTGCCCCTGCTGCCAGAGCCTACGGCAGATCTCCTGCCCAAGGACAGATGTCCTTCCATTGAGAGCTAGCCAGAAGAGCAGCCAACTGGCAATACGGTACCCTCAGACGTTTTATTATTTGTAACTTCAAGGCCAGGACTTCTGTCCCATAACACCTGCCAAGTTGGCCAGCGAGAAAGGTCTCCTGGATATGCTAAGCCAGTAAAAGCCATGTCCGTTGCTCATGTGACTCTGTCTAACAAGCTTATGAAGCGCCGGAAGTCAGTTATCGGAACCCCAACTTCCTAAAAAGAGTAATAAAGGGTCAGAGGAGGTGTCAGCGTCAGCAACTCCTGTGAGACATCTGGGAACGAGGCCCAGAGGACCAACCCCCTCCCAGACCCAGCATGCCCGGCAGGAGACGGCTCAGAAGGTGTGTGTTCTGTGTGTTCGGGTGACTATGTCAGCAAGAGATGCACAAAGTGGGAAGTTTGCAGCCTTTTCATTAATACATCTCGCTGTCTGGTTAAACGTGTCTTTTCATTCATAACATACCTCCAAATATTTCTGTTATCTTTATCTGTTATCATACCACATCCTTATTTTCCCAATGAAAAAGCAGCTCAAAGAACTTCTGGGTCTCAATGGGCCTTGATGGAACTCTATGACCTGGCAGCTGTGTGGGTGTCTTCGGGAGCAAGACAGAATGAACAGGAGAAAGTGCAGTCTCCCCAGGACTTACAGCCAGGGAACACTAGGGTGTGAGCAGTTGAAGTATGAAAATCAAAGTAGGGTGTGCCACCAGGGGTGAAAGATGCAGAGCCTGCTATGAATATAGCCCCTTCTCTCCAGTCGACTGAGGAGGGACATCTAGTGCTTTGCAGCTCAGGGCTAGGACAAATGCCACCGCCACCAACATTCTTATACAAGTCTTTAGGTGAACCTTGTGGGCATTTTTAAAAATCACATTTACTATCTTGTTTTTGTTTTTGTTTTTTTGCAGTCCTGGGGATTGAACCCAGGGGCATTCTACCTCTGAGTCACACTCCCAGCCCTATTTTTTATTTTTTATTTTGAAACAGGGTCTCACTAAGTTGCAGGGTGCCTCACTAGGTAGCTTAGCTGAGGCTGGCCGCAAACCCGGATCCTCCGGTCTCAGCCTCCCAAATGCTGGGATTACAAGCATGTGCCACCACACCTGGCTTACTATCTTGTTTTAAGTGGGTTTTTCCTCCAATGACATTTAACTGCCTCATCTCCAAACCTACAGTGAAGTCTATCATCATCATCATCACTATTAATATTAGTGTGTGTGTGTGTGTGTGTGTGTGTGTGTGTGTGTGTGTGTGTGTGGTACTGGGGATTGAACCCAGGCACATTCTACCTCCAAGTGATGCCTCCAGCCCTTTTCATTTTAAATTTTGAAACAGGGTTTCACTAGACTGCCAAGGATCTCACTATGCTGAGGCTGGCCTCAAAGCTAAGATTCTCCTGTGTCTGGCCTCCCGAGTACTGGGATTATAAGTGTGTACCACCAGGCCTGGTGTGAAGTCTCTTATACATGCATCTATTAAATTCAAACTCTGAAAAAGAAGTTAAATAAAAATAAAATCCCAAATGCCCGTCAGTGGTAAAATAAATAATTACTCAGCTCATTCACGGAATGAAATGCTATATTGTATTATAGGATAAAGGGATTCAAAATATGGGGCAGGGGAGGGACTGAAGCTTCCCCTGGAAGCTTCCCTGACACCATCATGGCTATGACCTCATCACATAGAGGAAATAGTCCTCTTGCCACTCTAGACAGGGGCTGGTGGCACTCTGTGTATTGACAAAGAGGATAAAGGTCCCCATTAAGGACAATCAGAAAATCCTAGTTCAGAACAAAGTGCCAGCAGGGCCATCCTCTTACCTGCCCAGAGCTGAGCTGTTTGTGCCCTTCTTCTCTCCTTCACTCTGATTTTATGTTTTCTAGGAAGATCTCCTCTTTTGATGCAAGCCATTATTCATGTGGCCGAGGAAGTGTCTCCAAAGTAAGCAGAGACCCATTTCCAGGAGCAGAGTTGGACGGGACAATAGGAGAAAGCTTGAGAGAATCCGAACACACGGCCGAGGGAGGGGACAGCCAAGCGAGCAGTTACTGGATCCCCAAAGTGGGATTTGAATAGTTGTTTCCAAATCCCAAAGAGAGTGATTCATGCTCCCAGTAGGATGTCCTAAGCCTGCCATCCTCTGGTCCTTGGAGGTAAGAGGGTCTGGGAGGGAAATCTCTAGACTGTATTTAACCAGTTTCTCCTTATTTAAGTCTCTGAATTAAAGAAACTTATGAAGCTTATGAAAAATTTCTGTAATATAAATGAGAACTGCTGTTTCCAAATCAAAAGCAGGGAGAGTCAAAAAGTTGGAAAAGCAGAAGTTGGAAAGCAGGGCTCTTAACAGCTCAGAGCCCTAGGAAAACACTATTAATATCAATGACTTTTCAATAAATGTTTGGGAAGAAAAATCTCTTTCCCAAGGAAGTAAGCCAAATTGCTTTATTTCAGACAATTTTCCATATTTTCTACCAACTTTCCATAACTCACTTCCATCCATCTTCAAAAGAAAATAAATAGACTTGTTTTCCAGAAACGGGACTCCGCAAACACCTCCACTTTGAATCAGCCACAGAGGTTTCTTGGGGATTTGGGTGGATCAATCTTGCTGTGAGCGATGGTGCACACTCCCCAGGGAACACGGCTCACGTGTGCCTGCACACTCCTGCTCATTTCCAAAAAAGATGAAGGATTAGCTACAAACACACGCTCTCCTCTTTGCCAGTGGCTGGGTAGGAAGTTCTCAAGTCAGCCTAAAATGATTATTTTTCAATTTAACTGCTGTGTTTTCATATGTTTGTTTTTTAATCTCTTCTCCAGGCACCTTGCCTGAGAATTTCCCGGCATGTTCCACTGTATAGGAACTTTGTCAGTGAACTACAGAGACCATCAGCGACAGACCAGGGCTTGAACAGGTTCCTTCTGCTCTTCGATGGGGTCAGAGAAACAAGGAGCTGGAGCTTTAAAAGTTGCCTCCTCCCTCCTACCCTGAAGATAGGAAGACTGAGCCTGCACACCTAGAGGAAATAGCATCTTCAATATAAGCTAAGCCACATGGTATCAGGAAGGAAGTAGTTAAGCATAAGTAACACTAAGATGTCCCAATGGTATCATCAAGACCTATGGGTTTGTTGAGGCTTCTGTAGGGGCAAGACTCATTCTCAGCTTGGACCCCCTATAGTTAGGGTTCCCAGGGAAACAAACCCAATAGAAAATATACACAGACATACTAGGGATAGAAACCAGCAGGTGGATGCATTTACTCATTGATTCAGCAAAAATGAGTAGGTTGAGCACCTACTCAGGCGCTATAATAGATACTGGGTGTACATATCTCAGGCAGTTTGTCACAGCAACGAAAAGCTGACTAATACACCATTTCACATACATGTTGTCATTTGAACAGGGGTGGATTTGGTGAAAATATTATAATACAGCTTCTCTCTCTCTCTTCTCTCTCTCTCTCTCTCTCTCTCTCTCTCTCTCTCTCTTACACACACATTCATTCTCATTCTCTCTCTCTCTCTTTCTCTTTCTCTCTCTCTCTCTCTCTCTCTCTCTCTCTCTCTCTCTCTCTCTCTCTCTCTCTCCCTGGAGTTGTAACATCCCCCCCCAAAAAAAAGAATTTTAAATAGGGTGTGTTCACACGTGCCAGATACTTCTGAAATAGCTGGGAATGGCCTGTGGCTTTGAGCAAGAGTCATGAGGTCAGTGACCTGGGCAGTGATTAGCTTCAGAGGGCAGCAGAAGCAGACAGCAGACTTCAGTGACCTCGGAGATGTGGGAAACCTGGAAATGAGAAAACGCATGAGTGGCAGATCATGGGTCATCTGAAGGTGACTGCTATTTCCTTTTTATTTGTTTTCAGAGGAGAGAGATGTGCACACACAGAGACCTCAGAGAAGGTGACAAGCAGACAGGCAGAAATCGGAGGTTAGAATGTGGGAGAGGCAATCAGAAGTGGCTGCTATGTAAATCCCAAGTGGAAGGAAAGAGATTTGCTCTGACTGAGACGGAAGGGAAGGAAGTGTGGAAGGAAAAGATGGAGGTGGTGTCCTGGGAGCCTGCTGAAGGTACAGCCACCTCTGAGAGCCACAGCAGGTCTAGATCGGGGCGAGGGCTCTTGGGAGCCACTGGCTGTGACGGAGAAGAATGTGATAGGCTTGTGTACAAGACTTACAAAGTCATAGCTGGAGCTTTTGAGGATTGTCCTCCATTGTTATTTGGCTGACGTGTAGGGTTGAGAGGTGGGTGACTAAGAGAGAGTCAAACAAATAAAAGCCAGCCAGGACCTAGAAGGTAAGAGGGCTCACAGTGTGGCGTTCACATCAAGTCTGGCTTCGTGGGGGGAAGGAAGCGGAGCCCTGGGTGACGTGAGTGTGCAGAAGAGGAGGAGAAGTGGGAGTGATGGTTATAGTTGTGTGTGGCCAAAGAGCAGGATCTTAGCAATGTGAGCATGCAGAAGTGGAGTGAAGTACGTGGGGACAGAAAGAAAAAATGAGGTCAGAGGGGAACACTCTTTGTGTTTCCCACAATTCCCTAACGAGAGCAGTGAGCACTCGGGCTAAGTGGCCGAGTCCCTGCTCAGTCTCTCTCCAGCTTCCTGCCCGTCAGCAATCTGTGTCTATACTAACATCGGGGCCATGACCAAGAAGGGAGAGAACTAATGCCCAGTTGCAACTTTCACCTATGTCCAGACCCCATAATTCCACCAGAATTATCTTCTTAAAATGTGGATTCAGGGCTTAAGGCTTCATCAGGTCCTCATCATATTAAGGATTAAGTATCAGTGCTGTAAATGTGTCAGTTAAGCCCCAGCCCACCCAGGGACCTCACCTCCCGCGCCCTACTCATGCTGTCACACAAATCCCCTACCATGGGAGGGAGGGATGGTGGGTGAGAGTTCCAGATCTAAGGCAGCCTGGATTGGAGCCCCAGGTTCCGCACATGCACCTATAGAGCCATATGACCTTCATCTAGTTATTTAACCGCTCTCAGCCCTTCCCACACCATGAAAACAAAACAGTAGTGGCATCTACCTACCTCAGAGCGTGTTGCCAGATTAAATGAGTTGTACAGGCAAAGCACTGAGCATGTGATTGATAAATGCTAGTAGTTATGGAACAAGTGTCCACATCCCTATCAAGCTGTACCCTCGTCTCTCTGCCCACTTTCCCATCTTAAAATGCTTGCCTTCTCTCAAGTCTCAGCTTAAATATCGCCACGTCTTTTAGAGTTGTTTCCTTTTCCTATAAGCCAAGTTAAACTTAAGCAGTGGCCTTGTGCTCCCATGGGATTTATTCAGACCCAATTAGAGCAATAATAGCATTATGTCTGAATTAATTGCTTAACGTAGCTTTACCTAGTGTAAACCAGGAGAGGGCTTCCCTTCCCCTAAGGGCCGCGGGCTAATTCAAGCTCCATGGTCTTTGATACACAAATAATGAAAGGGGACTCTGCATTCTTAAGCAGAAACATCGCCTGCTATGTTTTGGAGAAGAAAATTATATGCTTTTCTGACTGCCAATATAAAGTCCAATCGATGTCTTATTCAAAACCTCTACATCCCAACATCCTAAACAGTGCTTAGCACTTAGTAGGCACTCAGGAAAGGTCTTTTGAGTCAGAGTGGACAGAATAGAGTGAGATCAAATGGAATCAATGCAGTTACATTTCGGGGAGGTTGGAGGATCCACTGTCCTGATCTCACTACCACAAGGTGCCTCTATTTTGAAGGAAAATTCTAAACTGAACCACTAATCATATGAACAGCTAAGATGCATTTTAATGAGCAACAGAAAGCTTATAATATCCTACTGCACTAGCCAGCAATATGTCCCTTTTCTTGCCAGCAATATTTTCAATGGAGAAAGTATCTACAAGTATTTCTAGCTCCCTTTATGTTATTAAAAGTACCAGTGTAACCTAGCAACCGCCAAGACACAGATATTAAAACAGACACTTTATGATACATTCCAGGACTTCGCCATCCATTTAGCACGAATATCTACATTCTAATAAGTACCCATTTCTTATTTGCTAGAATAATTTTATGCCACTTTGCCCAATGTCTTTTTCAAAACCCCTTCCCCTCCCCTCAACGTTTTGACTGATTGACTCCTAGGTGAAGGGAGGGAAAGAGCAAGTTAGTTTAGAAACAAAAGAAGTCAGCTTTGATGGGTCAAGACGAGGGGTGTGAAAGAACTCTTGGCCAGGTCTAACAGTGAGACTTCGACTTCCTCTTCCAAACCTAGACAGACTGCTTATTAGCAATGGAAGAACATCACTTTGGTTGAAAATTTTTGCACCATTATGCAATGCAAATAGGAGAATGGATGCTGGAAGTTATTCAAGACAAAGAGAAAGTCCAACCAAATCCTTTTTTGCCTCCCACTCCCTACAGCAGCTATCTGTGCACTTCAGTAATAAGTGAGGCGGGAAAGGTTGATGCTTCTGGAGAACCAGCATGTCAAAAAGGATATAAAGCCCTGGTGTAGGCAGGAGAGAGGCTGTCAAGGAGGTCCACACAAGCCAAAAGGAATTAGAAAAGCTCATTCTGGGTGTTAAAAAAACAAGAAACAAAATGATTGGAAATGGAGGTACATTTCTAAAACTATATGTTTTCTTGATTTTGACAAAGCTATTTCTCTATGCCATGCGCTGTTCTAGGCACTGGAGGGAAAGAAAAAAACAAACAAACAAAAAAACACAACTCCCTATATCTAGTAACAGTTCTGGAGAAGCTCAAAAATGGAAACTCGAGCCGGGCGTGGTGGCGCACGCTTGTAATCCCAGCATTCGGGAGGCTGAGACCGGAGGATCCGGGTTCGCGGCCAGCCTCAGCTACCTAGTGAGGCACTCCGCAACTTAGTGAGACTCGGTTTCAAAATAAAGAATAAAAAATAGGGCTGGGGGTATAGCTCGGAGGTAGAATGCCCCTGAGTTCAATCCCCAGT
>PVLC010017766.1:0-33208 GCA_004027655.1 Graphiurus murinus
ACGCTTGTAATCCCAGCATTCGGGAGGCTGAGACCGGAGGATCCGGGTTCGCGGCCAGCCTCAGCTACCTAGTGAGGCCCTCCGCAACTTAGTGAGACTCGGTTTCAAAATAAAGAATAAAAAATGGGGCTGGGGGTGTAGCTCGGAGGTAGAATGCCCCTGAGTTCAATCCCCAGTACCGCCAAAAAAAAAAAAAAACATAATAGCCAAAAGGTAGAAACAGCCTAACTATCAATGAGTAAATGGATAAATAAATTATAAATACATCCAATGGAATGTATCTTCATCTATTTTTGTGTTGCTACAATAGAATACCTGAGGTTGGGTACTCTATAAGGAAAAGAGGTTTCTTTTGGCTAAAGCTTTTGAAGGCTGAGAAGCCCAAGATTAGGCAACCACATCTGGTGAGACCCTCATTCTGAGTTGTAACATGACAATAGCATGTGCAAGAATGTGTGTGTGGGGGGGAGAGACTAGTTCACATGGAAGGGGAATTCTGAGGAAGTGCCAGGATCACTTAGAGAACAACCCAGTCTCATAAGCACTAATCCAGTCTTGTGAGACCTAAGGTACTTCTTCTGGACATGCATTATTCCCTTCTAGAATGGTTCCCTTAATGAGACCCAGTTGCTTCTCACTAGGCCCTACCTTACTTCCTCTCAATGCCATTTGTGGAGGACCAAAAGCTGTAGTATGTGAACCTTTGGGGGACAAACCATACCCAAACTATAGCAGAATATTATTCAGCCATACACAATATAATATGAATGTACCTTCAAAACATTATGCCAAGTGAAAGAAGTCAGAGACAAAAGTTTACATATTGTATGATTCCATTTATGTGAACTATCTGGGATAGAAGAGTTTGTAGAAGCAGGGTATGGTGGCACAAACCTGTGATCTTAGTACTTGAGAGCATGAGACAGGATCTCAAATTCAAAGCCAGTGTAAGGTAATTTAGCTTGACCCTATTTCAAAATTTAAATAAAAATAAAATGGGCGTGGGGGTGTAGCTCAATGGTAGAGACCCTCTGGGTTCAATCTTCGGTACCACAAAAATAGAAAAAGAAAAATCTGTAGGAACAGAATATAGATTGTGGTAGTCAGAGGCTATGGGGGAAAGGAGACAGGGAGGATCTGCTTAATGGGTATGAGATTTTACTTTGGTATGATGAAAGGAACAAGAAAATGGTGGGTCACACAAAACTGAATGTACCAAATGCCAGTGAATTGTTCATTTTAACACAGTTAATTTTATTTATTTATTTATTTATTTATTTATTTATTTATTTATTTATTTATTTATTTATTTTTGCGGTACTGGGGATTGAACTCAGGGGCATTCTACCTCTGAGCTATACCCCTAGCCCTATTTTTTATTCTTTATTTTTGAAACCGAGTCTCACTAAGTTGCGGAGTGCCTCACTAGGTAGCTGAGGCTGGCCGCGAACCCAGATCCTCTGGTCTCAGCCTCCCGAATGCTGGGATTATAAGCGTGTGCCACCACGCCCGGCTTTAACACAGTTAATTTTATATTATGTGAATTTCACCTCAGTATATTATTTTAAAAGACCCCAGGGGATTCCTTTGCATGTTAGAGTTTAAGGAGCAGTACTTTGCTGGGTACTCTGTCCTAAAGAGCTTGGAACCTTGGAAGACTTCTAATCTAGTAGACTAGAAATGACTCTATATGTGAGTTTAGACACTAGGGTTCCTATGTATCCAGGAAAAAAATTACTAAGATTGGGGAACAGTTTACAGTGCTGGATCTGGCAGGAACCTGCCCTCTAGGACTTCATGGTTTAGTAGGAGAGTTTCATATTTATATGAAACTCAAGTTACAAAGGCTGTGTCATTTGTTCACTTAATAAACAATTATTGAGCTGGGCGTGGTGGCACACATTTGTAATCCCAGTACTTGGGAGGCTGAGACAGAAGGTTCATGGCCAGCCTCAGCTACTTAGTGAGGCACTCCACAACTTAGTGAGACCGTGTTTCAAAATAAAGAATAAAAAATAGGGCTGGGAGTGTAGCTTGGAGATAGAACCCAGGTGTAGCCCCTGGGTTCAATCTTCAGTACTGAAAACAAACAAATAAACAAGAAAAACAATTATTGAGTGGTAAAAATGATAAAAATCCCTGTTCTCATGACACTATCATTCTAGTGAGAGGATATAGATAATCAATAAAGCAAATCATATAATAAATGAAATGGTAAACAGTGCTATGGAGAAAAATGACAGGGAAGAGGGATGAGAGGAGGGTATGTCAAATATTCTGAGAGCTCAGAGGGAGAAAAGGCATCTAGCTAAGGGATAAAAGGCTTCCTGGAAGAGGTGTTATGGCAAGGACTTATTCTAGATTTGCAGAAACTGGTAGAAAAGGAGCCTAGAGCTGGGATTTAGGGCAGGCCTAAAGTTAGACGTTGCCAAGAGATCTCCAGACTCAAAGCACAGTATCCTAGCATAGAGCACAAACTTTCCTTCCTAGAGCTTCACAAGATAGGCAGGACAGGAGTTGTTAGACTATTTTATAGATAGGGGGGCTGAGGACAAGAGCAAAGCAGCAGCATAGCTAAGGTCACTTAGTGGGCTACTTACAGAGCAGGGATGCCAGTTCAGGTCTCCTGACTCAGGAGCCAACTGACTGGGCCCTGAGTATAATATCCTGTGCAAAGTCATGATGTGAGGGCAAGGGTATGGAGGTCAGAGAGAGTGGTCCAAGTTTGCAAGCCCTGGGTGGGCTGTCAGGGTGCAAACTGCAGGACCCAGGGCCAGGGAACCTGAGAATCTCCAGGCTTCTATGCAACCTTGCTATTTTGTTTTTTTTCCCTTCTCCAGTGCTCTGCTGGAAAATGAGAAGAAGAAGCGTGAGATGGCAGAAAAGGAGAAGGAAAAGATTGAACGGGAGAAGGAAGAACTGATGGAGAGGCTGAAGCAGATCGAGGAACAGACCAAGAAGGCTCAGCAAGGTGAAGCTTGGAGTCACCTTGGGGACTGGGTTTCCCTAGAGCCTGACTCTGTGAGCTGGAGACCCTCCTGCCTGAGCTAAAGACCTAGACTCTAGAGTCCAGGTGTGGCCACAGAATAGATGAGGGATTGGGCAAGAAGTGTTCTCAGAACCTTCTGCCAGCTATGCTATGGGGTGGAACATTTCCAAGAAGGAAGCTAGTTTGTCGTCTCCATCTCTGTGCCCTTCACTGCCTTTCCCTTCTTTTCCTGCCAGAACTGGAAGAACAGACCCGCAGGGCCCTGGAACTTGAGCAGGAACGGAAGCGTGCTCAGAGCGAGGCTGAGAAGCTGGCCAAGGAGCGTCAAGAGGCTGAAGAGGCCAAGGAGGCCCTGCTGCAGGCTTCCCGGGACCAGAAGAAGACCCAGGAACAGCTGGTAAAGCTGCACGATTGGTCTGGCTTGTGGGACCTGTGCTTTCTCACTTGTCTGCCTACCTATTTATAGCTACCATTGCCTACAGAGCTGACTTCCTAGCAGGTTTCCAATCCACAGACCTCTAACAGCTCATTAACAAACAAGCCAAGGAGTCACTGGTGTGGCCCAGAAATCTTTGCAAATAGTCTTCCTGACCCTTAGTTTTTCTTCCTTTTCTTAACCTTTGGAGATCTGAGCTGGTAACCTGGCAAAGGAGAGGGGGGGAAGAAAGATAAAAAGAGACTAGCATTTGCTTGAGTACTAGCCACATTTCTTTTGTCTTCACATTCTTAGTTATTTTTTCCAGTAACCTTATGGGATTAACTGCCATATGGAATAATATGTCCAGATAAGGAAATTAAGTCTGAGAGGTTAAGTGACTTGTCAAAAGTCACACAGTTGTGGCTAAACACAGATCAGAACCCATTTCTGTCTTCATTTGAAGGGTTTGCTCCTTGAAATCTGCAATACTATGCTTTTTTTTTTTTTTTTTTTTTTTTGCAATGTGGTGGATATTCATACTTGAATCACAATTTCCAAGGGTTCTGTTACTCAAAAGTTAAGAACTTGTGGCCCAACTTCTTGACATATACTCTTCCCTTGTTCTATTTAGAGTGGGAATAGAGGGAACTAAGGCCTATGTTGCAGGGAGAAGCTTTCCTGGGAAATTTGCCTCAGGAAAATTTTCTCTTGTTCAGATTGCCTTGTGACACTTGAGTGTCTTTTCTGTACTTGTCCTGAGAAGAGTCTTAGTGGATACCTGAGCATCCTAGGATACCAGTGAAGGAGCTGCCACTTCAGGCAGGGTTCTCCACAGCTTTAACTGAAGTCTAAATTGCATGCATACTTGGCAATACTGAGGGGGGAAGAGGAAGAGAGAAAGAGGTATAGACATGAGGGAAGGACAGAGATTATATGTTTTTTTTTGTCTTTAGGAAGCCTACAGTCTAAGAAGGGAGCTATGACTTACAAGAAAGTGGTGGGTATGACCATGTGTGGTAGTAGTACACACCTGTAATCTCAGTACTTGGAAGGCTGAGACAAGAAGAAATCAGGTTCAAGGTCAGCCTCAACAACTTAGCAAGGCTTGCAGCAACTGAGTGAGACCCTGCTTCAAAATAAAACAAAATAAAATAAAACAGGACTGGGTGTATAGCTCAGAGGTAGAATGCTCCTGGGTTCCATCCCCAGTTCCAAAGGGAGGGAAAAAAGAGCCATTTGGGTAGCAAGCAGGTTGGAGCCTCAGGTTCCCTACTGGAACCAGGGGAACCATGGTTGAAGGCACCTGGGCCCTGAGGACCAGAAGGCCCAGCCCTCATTGGCTTCCGATTTCTCTGTAGGCTTCAGAAATGGCAGAGTTGACAGCTCGGATCTCTCAACTGGAGATGGCACGAAAGAAGAAGGAGAGCGAGGCTGTGGAGTGGCAGCAAAAGGTAAGACACAGTGCCCAAAGCAAAACATTGTGAGAAGAGTATTTAGTCATCTTTTCTGTCACTGAACAAAATCTCTGGCCTGAACAATATAGAAGAGGAAAAGTTTGACTCACGGTTTCAAAGGTACAGTCCATAGTCAACAGACTTCAAGGCCAACATCATGGCCGCAGAGTGTGGTGGAGAGAGAGGGAGATGGTGACGCGGGAAGGGGGTGTACAAATAATAGTCCCGTGGCCACAACCCTAGTGACTACATACCTCCTCTAGCCACACCCACCTGCCTAAACTACCACCCAGTAAACCCATTCAAACTATTAATCCCTCATTTGATTTATCCACTGATCAGAGTCCTGATTCAGTTATTTCACCCCTGAACATTTTTGCATTGCCAAAATGAGATTTCCCAGGGGACAGTCTATATTCAAACCATAGCAAAGGGATATCAAATGTATACATTCCATTTCTGCACATTCCTTAGGTTTGAGCTCCCTCCCACTTCCAACCTTTCTTGATAGCAGGCATTGTGGGAGAAGGTCCCCAAGGCTTTCTCATGTACTTCCCTAAATTCCTCAATACCCCTGAGAAGTTGGTCCACTTATTCCTGTTTCATAGATGATGCAACTAGGAATCAGGCAGATAAAGCATTTGTCCTACTGGTGTCTGCCTGTTGCCAAACTGCCGTAAGCCCGCACAGGTTGCCACAGGTTATCTGGTCTGACCGGTGGCTCTTTTCTTTCTGTCACTCCATAGGCCCAGATGGTACAGGAAGACTTGGAGAAGACCCGTGCTGAGCTGAAGACTGCCATGAGTACCCCTCATGTGGCTGAGCCTGCCGAGAATGAGCAGGATGAGCAGGATGAGAACGGGGCAGAGGCCAGTGCTGACCTGCGGGCTGATGCTATGTCCAAAGACCGCAGTGAGGAGGAACGTACCACTGAGGCGGAAAAGAATGAGCGTGTGCAGAAGCACCTGAAGGTAACCAGGCAGGGCCAAAGGGTCAGAGAGACTGTGTGCATTGACTTAATGACCCATGTCATTCCCTAGAGCACCACAGGGGGATAGGTAGAAGAGTCTGTCTCAGTGCTCTATGGGAGTCTGAGCCTATTTCAAGTGAAACTTTAAAAACACCCTAAAGCACATGGTGTACCTACACAATCATATCAAGGTCACTCACTGAAGTGAACCTTAGGGGGAGGGAGGGGGAGGGAATGGGGAGGGAATGGGGAAAGGGGTCAAATGAGAATTGTGTGCAAATATGTTGTTAACAATTTGTACTTAACAAAGATGTATGCTATATTGCACGAGTTACTACAATAAAAAATTTTTAAAAAATGGATACCTCTAGCTGGGCATAAAGGACACATGCCTTTGATCTTAGTACTTGTGAGGCTGACATAGGATGATCACAGGTTCAAGACCAGCCTTAGAAACTTAACAAGACCCTCAACAACTCAATGAGACCTTGTTTCAAAATAAAAAAGGGCTGGGTAGCCAGATGTGGAGGTGCATACCTATAATCCCAGTACCTGGGAGGCTAAGACAGGAGGATTGCCAGCCTCAATAACTTAATGAGACCTCAGCAACCTAGTGAGATGCTGTTTCAAAAACAAAAAATAAAAAAGGCTGGGAGGTGTAGCTTAGAGGTAGAACACCCCTGGATTCAATCCCCACTACCACATACACACGAAAAGGACTGGGGAACTGGTAGTGCATGCTTGCAATCCCACTACTTGGGAGGCTGAGACAGGAGGATCCGGGTTCATAGGCAACCTCAGCTACTTAGGCCCTCCGCAACTTAGTGAGACCCTGTTCCAAAATAAAGAATAAAAAATAGAGCTGGGGATGTAGCTTGAAGGTAGAATGCCCTTGAGTTCAATCCTCAGTAACACACACACACACACACACACACACACACACACACACACACAAGGGCTGAGGATATTGCTCAGAGATAAAATACCCCTTGGTTTAATCCTCAGTACCAAAAAATAATATAAAGTAAATAAAAATGGATACTTCTTATTAATCAGACCCCAGGTTACTTCTTCTCTTTTGGTGATTTTCCCTCTGCCCCACCTCCCACCCTTACTCTCTTCACCTCTTATGTTTAGAAAATATCTAGCTGACCAAATTATTCCCTGACAAAATTCCTGCCTGAATCTTTCTTTGGTATGCTGTTCTAGTCTCAAGGAATACCCACCATCAACTGGTCCGCTAAGTTTGTGTGTGTGATTAAATTTTTACCCCACTGCAGTCCTAATAGGAGGGCTGGTAATGTGTGTGTGTGTGTGTGTGTGTGTGTGTGTGTGTGTCTGTGTGTGTGTGTGTTAGTATGAGAGAGAGAAAGAAATAGAGACAGAAATATTGATTCATTCATTCATTAATTCCTGGAAGAGAGAGGGAGAACAAAGAAGAGAAATCTGATCTAATAAAATGAGATTAAATTAGAGGAAGCCATTGACCTCACATCTCCTTGCATCCTTATAGGCTCTCACTTCAGAGCTGGCCAATGCCCGTGATGAGACCAAGAAGACCACCAATGACATGATCCATGCAGAGAACATGCGACTGGGCCGCGACAAATACAAGACCCTGCGCCAGATCCGGCAGGGCAACACCAAGCAGCGCATTGATGAGTTCGAGTCTATGTAACCGGCACCCGGCCTCTAGGGACCCCTCCTCCCTTCTTCCTCACCCCCACATTCCTCACCTTTTTGCCTAACTCACACTGTGCTGGAGCCACTAACTAGAGCAGCCCTGGAGTCATGCCAAGCATTCAGTGCAGCCATGGGACCAAACCCAGTCCTTCAGCCCCCACTCACTTCCCTGGGCAGACAGATGCCCCACTATGGTGCCAATGGGACCCCCTTGCCTCTCTCTGTCCCAGTTAGTCCAGCTTGCTAAAGTACAGCACTTGCCCAGCTCAGAGGCACTTTCCACTTGAGTCGGCAGACACCCCCCACACTTAACTGTTGTCCTTTGGGAGTCTAGTGTGGAGGAGGTTGAAAACCCTATCACCTCCCTTTTCCAGGTCCTATGATTTCCAGGGTTGGGGTATCACAGGGTTTAGGGAAGTAGGTAGGGCCCTGGCTATCTGCTCTGGTGTGTCAACTGACCTAGGATCTGGCCTCCCAATACCCATCCCTTTTAGAGGTATTTAGGCTTTGTAATGATTGGAGGATAAAGACATGTTCAGTCATTCTTGTTTCTACCTCCCAGATTGGGCCTGCTACAAACTCAGTCCCAATAAGCCTTGTCCCCTGAGTTCAGGGACTCAATTTCTCCCCAGGGTGGGATGAGGGAGACAGTGCCTTCGAGAGGCTTCCCTAACATCCTAGAAGGCCATTGGCCCTTCTCTTCAGGCAAGGCTGGCTAAAAGATCCTGCCCCAGTGCCTCATGGGAGCCTAGGCTTGTTTCACCTGAGCTCTATGGGCAGATACCCCTTATTCCTGGTTCCTTCTCTGGATCTACCCCTGCCCCCTCCAGTTCCCCAAATGCCCTTCAGCTAGAACAGTAGGGATGTCTACCCAGAAGCCCAAGCCAGCACCATTCACAGCTCTTGCCAAAGGGAGGGAGTGTTCACACCCAGCTTCAGTATTTCCCCTGTCAGGAATTCTGGGCCACTTCCTCTGTCAGAGCTCCTTGGGCCACACAGCTCCTGTGCCACAGCTGCCTGGGCCTTGGCATGGTGAGCTTTAGATCTTAATGCCAGGAGGCTTAAATGGGGAGTGGGCAGAAGAAGCTGCGTGTGGTGAGAGAAGCCTGTGCCTCCAATCCCACAGTTTACTCAATCTTCTCGGGTACCCAGTAGCCCCTTCTTGTCATCCCCATTCAAGGTGGTGACTGGGCCCTGCCTCTGACAAACCTCTAGCTCAGGTCTTGTCACCAGCTGTGGTGTCCCGTGGAGCTATATACCAGAGAGCTGCTGGGGATTCTGGCCTGCTCTCTTCTCCACCCCAACCCCTTGCTCTCAAACCAGGAGCGGCCTCCTCCTGTCTCATGTGTACTCTTTTTCTTTCTACCAGTATTATATATTCTAGTGATATCTAACTCAATATTGATTTCTGCCTTTCTTGCTAATGCATCATTTGAAGATATTCATCTTGGGGCAGAATCATTTTGGCGTCATTCCTTTAGCACCCCCACACCTGGGAAGCATATACAATATTATAAAAGGATATTTTGCCAGAAACATTAATGTAAGAAGCTTTCAGTATTAGTGATGTTACCTGTCACTATAGGTCATACACACACATTTTAAAGTATTTGGTATTTGGTTGTATTGTTCCTGTTTGCCTTCTCCCCAGGGTTCAGTCCCCAAGGGGCTAGCCTGTCCCTCCATGCAATGTCCGTAACCCAGAGCCTTCGTCAATCCCCACCTCCCCACCCCACCCCACTGACCTTGGGGAGTCTTGTGTGCATTGCTGTGAATTATATTAACACTCCCTCGGTGATGTGCCCTATATTGACTAAATTCAAATCTGGAATCGTGGGGCAATCGAGCTGCTTTAAGGGCAGTAACCCACTCCCCCAGGGAGGCTGGGGAGAAAGGCTAGATTTTTTATTCAGGTTTTTTGTGTATTTTTTGGGTTTTTAAAAAAATTGTTTTTGGAGGGGGTTTTTGCTCAACCCATGTTCTATTTCAGTGCCAATAAAATTTAGGAAGACTTCACTATGACTCCATCTTTCTTTGTCCTATGTGTGGGTGGCTATAAGATATTTCACTATAATGTTTACTTAAGAGACCACTTTGATCTCCTTTTTCTTCACTTGTGTTCTATGGGAAGGAGGGACATGACTATCTCCATTTTTCTCATGGTACTGGGGATTGAAGCCAGGATGTTTTACCACTGAGCTACACCCACAGCCCCTTCTGTGTTTTTATTTTGAAACAAGGTCTTGTTTAGTTACCATGCTTGCCTGGAACCTGCACTCCTGTCTCAGCCTCCCAAATACTTAGATTATAGGTGTGTACTACTGCGCCTGGCTATCTCCATTTTAACAGGAGGAAATGAGCTCAACAAAAGAAGATAGCTCCCAAGGTCACAGTACTGTCTGACTTTCTGCAGTGTTAGGCCAATTTTGCTAGTGTTGTTAGGGGCTCTGTATTGATTGTGTGATGCCCCTAAACTTAACATTGGGGGCTAGGGTTATTTATTTTTATCTCTGAATTCAACCTGGGGTGGTCAGGCCCTGTCTTGCCTCCTTGTCAGGAAGACCTCCAGTCTTATCTAATCTTCTAGGAACCTCACTTATTGCACTGCCAATAAATGTCAGGGGAAAGGGGAACTAGTTTCGATCAGGTTACAGAAGGCAATAGGGAGTAAGGTGTGAAGTGAGGATGGAGTGTGTCTCTCTCTCTCTCTCTTTTTTGTACTGGGGGATTGATATCTATGCCCTTTTTATTTTGAAATAGGGTCTTACCAGGTTGCTGAGGGTCTCACCAAGTTGCTGAGGCTGATCTTGAACCTGCAATCCTCCTGTTTCAGCCTCCAAAGTACTGGGATTACAGGCGTTCACCATCATGCCCAGCTCCCAAGAGTGTATTTATGTGCAAAAGTTTTGTTTTTTTTTTGTGGTACTGGGGATTGAACTCAGGGGCGTTCTACCTCCGAGCTATACCCCAGCCCTATTTTTTATTCTTTTATTTTGAAACCGGGTCTCACTAAGTTGCGGAATGCCTCACTAGGTAGCTGAGGCTGGCCTCGATCCTCTGGTCTCAGCCTCTCAAATGCTGGGATTACAAGCGTGCGCCACCACGCCCGGCTTGTGCAAAAGTTTTTGTTGTTGTTGTTGCTTTTTTTTCAGTCCTGAGGATTGAACCCAGGGGCATTCTACTTCCGAGCTACACCCCCAGCCCTATTTTTTATTCTTCAATTTGAAACAGGGTCTCACTAAGTTGCGGAGTGTCGCACTAAGTAGCTAAGGTTGGCCACGAACCTGCTATCCTCCTGTCTCAGCCTCCCAAGTACTAGGATTTTGGGCATCCACCATGCCAGCTGTATACAGATTTTGAACAGTACTTTAGAACTTATAAAATATGTTAATTCTGTAGCCTAGTTATGATCATCTTCATTTTGCAGATGAGGAAACTAAGGCCCAGATAAACCTTCTAATCTGTCCTGGACCTGGCACTTTGACTTACCAGTTCCTTTCTTGGTAAGCCACCATTTGCAAGGAAAAGTAAGTTGTCACATATGTCACAACAAACCTTTGAGGCAGTGGCTTTCAAACTTGTTTGCATATTGAATCCTGTAAAGTTTCCAAAGCACAGAACACATCCTCAGATCAAATTATAATCTTACCCAAGTTCGGTGGTACATATGTATAACCACAGTACTTGAGAGGCTGAGGCAGGAGAATTACAGGTTCAAGATCAGCCCCAGCAACTTAGCAAGACCCTGTTTCAAAACTAAAAAAATAAATAAATAAAGGCTGAGGGTGTGGTACACTGTCCCTAGGTTCAATCCTCAATACCAAAAAATTCAACACACACACACACACACACACACACACACACACATATATAATCCCTAGTAGGAGGACCTAGGCATTAGCATTAGTATAGTTGATTTCAATGTTTCTTCCTGGAACTTTAGAAGAGGATATAGTTGCACAGCTTCAATTTCTGAGGTTGCCCATAAAATTATATGTTTCTAGAACATTAGTGTAGAGGTGTTAGGAATCTGCTAATGATTGTCCCAGCTATTGTTGTCTCAGGAAATGAAGAGGCTTTATTATTATTATTTTTTTTGTGGTACTGGGAATTGAACTCAGGGGACATTCTACCTCCGAGCTACACCCCCAGCCCTATTTTTTATTCTTTATTTTGAAACAGGGTCTCACTAAGTTGTGGAGTGCCTCACTAGGTAGCTGAGGCTGGCTACGAACCCGTATCCTCCGGTCTCAGCCTCCCGAATGCTGGGATTACAAGCGTGCACCACCACGCCCGGCTCTATGAAGAGGCTTTAGATAACTGTCTCTGTCAATATTCTCACTGTTATAATCCAAAAACCTAATCATACAATTTAGAGGAAGGAAGATTTATTTGCTCAGATTTTTGGAGATTCCGGATTTAGTTCACGTGTGGCCAGGGCCTGAAGTTCAGAGCATGGTGGTGGGAAATGCAGAGAGTGGAGGGAGGAGGAAGAGTATATAATCCCCAAGGCCACATCCCTAGGTTCCCTCCTCCAGCCACACCCCACTGGCCTAGGTTACCACCCAGACAACGGTAAATCCATTTATCTACTGATGAGATTATAACCATCAGGACTTAATCACATCACACCTGAACCTTAATATATGAGCTCTTCAGGAAACATTCAGTATCTAACCAGAATAGATACCCTCCAACCCCAACCAGAGAATGTCTCAGGTGGACTATTTCTAGGAAGATAGATGTAGTAGGCAGGGCAATGACTCCCTAAAAATGTCCATGTTTTATTTCATGGAACCTGTGACTATGTTACTTTCCATGGCAAAAGGGACTTGGAAGTGTGATTAGGTTTAGGATTTTAGGATTTTAGGATTTTAGGATAGGGAGATAATGCTATATTTTCCAGGTGGCCCCAATGTAATCACAAGCGTCCTTACAAGATGGAAGAAGGTGAATCATGGAGATCTGAAGATGCTATGCTGTTTGTTGGCTTTGAAGATTGAGGAAGAGACCAGGAATCAAGAAAAGCAAGTGGCGTCTAGAGCCTGGGGAAGTCCAGGAAACAAATTTCTCCCTACAACCTCCAGAAGAAATATTATCCTGCAGATTCTTTGGTTTTAACTCAATTGTAGCCCATTTTGAACTTCCAGCTGGCCTCCAGAACTATAAGATAATAAATTTAAGCCGGGCGTGGTAGCACACGCTTGTAATCCCAGAATTCGGGAGGCTGAGACCAGAGGATCCGGGTTCGCAGCCAGCCTCAGCTACCTAGTGAGGCCCTCCGCAAGTTAGTGAGACCCAGTTTCAAAATAAAGAATAAAAAATAGGGCTGGGGGTATAGCTCGGAGGTAGAATGCCCCTGAGTTCAATCCCCAGTACCAAAAAATAAAAAATAAAATAAATAAATAAATTTATGTTGTTTTAAGCCATTATAACATTATTCTCCCTTTCTTGAAATTCTCTATTCTTGAAATGGCAACATTGTACAAAAGAACAGAACCGATTAGTGGTTGTCATCAGTTAAGGAACAAAGTAGACAGGATGGAGTGTGTTTGAGGAGTAGGTGTGGTTATAAGCGCAACATGAGGGATCCTTGTGATATTTTGTAATTTTTTTTTTTGGTAGTCAGGATTGAACCCAGGAGTGAACCTCTGAGCTACACCCCTAGCACTTTTTATTTTGAAACAGGGTTGCTAAGGGTCTTAGTTGCTGAGAGTCTTGCTAAGTTGCTGAAGCTGGCCTCAAACTTGTGATCCTCCTGTCTTAGCCTCCCAAGTACTGGGATTATAGGCATGCAGCTGGCTTGACATTCTGAATATTTAGGGTCTCAATGTTAATATCTCAATTGTGGTATTGTTTGATATTTACAGGATATTATCCCTGGGGGAACCAGAGTAAAGGATACATGGAATCTCTCTATTCTTTCATACAACTGCATGTCAGTTTACAATATCAAAATATAAGGTTTAATTTTAAAAATAAGAAATGGAAGTTGTCCTGGGCAAATATTGATGAACAGTAAGTGCTTATGCTTGCTGAAAGACAGCAATACTACTTGCAATAGTTCCAATCTGGAAAAAACCCAAACTTCCATAAACAAGAGAATCTATAAACTATGGTATAGTCATACAATGATACATTGCCTAGCAATAGAAATAAATTAATTACTGAGGTATATAACAATATGGGTATATCTCGCAGACATGTTGGGTAAGACAAGGTAAACACAAGAGAACATATCACATAATTCCACCTATATGAACTTCTACAGCAGTATAATTTCTTAGAACTGGATTAGGAGAAATTGATTAGAAAGGAACATAAGAAAACTCTGGACTCATGGAAATATTCTTGGTCTGGGTGGTGGTTATATTATATAAACACATAAAATGCCTCAAGCTTATGCAAGTTATAAATCATATATTTAATAAAAAGGGAGAGTTCTTTCACTGTAGAAGTTTGAAAATATCTAGAATCATGGTTCTCAAATTTTAGTGGGCAGCCAGGCATGGTGGTGCATGCCTATAATTCCAGTACTTGGGAGGCTGAGACAGGAGGATTGCAGGTTTGAGGTCAGCCTCAGTAACATAGTGAGACTCTCAGCAACATAGGGAGACCCTATTTTGAAACAAAAAATAAAAAAGGGCTGGGGGTGTGGCTTGGAGGTAGAATGGCCCTGGGTTCAAACCCCAGTACCACAATTTTTTTTTCTTTTTTTTCTTTTTTTTCAACTATGTATCAGAATTACCTGGTAGGGCTTCTTAAAACAGATTGCTGAGCCAGACATCACCTCACACACCTGTAATTCCAGTACTGGGAGACTGAGACAGGAGGATCACAGATTTGAGGCCAGCATCACCAATTTAGCAAGACCCTGTTTCAAAAAAAAGAAAAGTGCTAGGGGTGTAGCTCAGTGGCACAGCACTGCTAGTTCAATTCTCAGTACCAAAAAAAAAAAAAATCACCATCATTGCCATTTACATGTCTGGTGACAGGGGATTGCTCTTGGAGGGTTTTTTTGTTTTTGTTCTGTTTTTTGTTTTTTGGGGTTTTTTTGCAGTACTGGGGACTGAACTCAGGGGCATTCTACCTCCAAGCTATACCCCCAGCCCTATTTTTATTCTTTATTTTGAAACAGGGTCTCACTAAGTTGCGGAGGGCCTCACTAAGTAGCTGAGGCTGGCCTCGAACCCGGATCCTCCGGTCTCCCAAATGCTGGGATTACAAGTGTGCGCCCCCACGCCTGGCCTCTTGGAGCTTTTAGTCAAGATCCAAAGAGAACAGGCCACACTACTCCTAGATCTCTAAATGGTAGGCTCTAAACTAGTTGCTCTCTGAGAATATCTGTTCCCTCCCTTTTTGCAGGGGCCCTGATTGAGGTCCTTATTCTCTTTTAACCTAAGCCAAATCCTGCCTACCTCTTTTCTTTCCACTGTCCCTGAAATAGTGCAGAACACAAAGTCGAGCACGTCACTACCTTGCTTGAAATGTCACTCTGGATCCCCATTGTAGAGAAGCCAAAATTCCTTAGCCCAGGGGCATTCATGTCTCTTCAAAATTTGACTTGTCTCATCTTCCACTATCTATCACTATCTGTCTCCCCCCAGCACTTTCCATTTCAGGCATGCTAGACTTGGCAAGCTCCTTAATATCCCAGATTTGCTCATGCCTACGTGCCTTTTTTTAACCATCATAATTAATGTTTACTGAGTACTTACTCTTTGCCAGACACCATTCAGCATGCTTCATAGTTATTAGCTCATGTTATCTTCATAGCAATGATTACAGATGAGGAAACCAAGGAATGGAGAGAAATCATTTGCCCAAGATCACACACACAGCTTGCAGCGACAGAGGCAGGATATGAATGTTTTCTAACCTTAGACTCAGAATATAAAATATATTACGCTTATTCTCAACCTATTCTGCTTATCTTCTTATGTTCCTATTTTATGTGGTACTAGGGATTGAGCCCAGGGGCATTCTACCTCTGATTTCATCTATTACCTCCCCCTACCCCTGCTTACAATGCCTCAGCTACTTTATCTTTATTTCTGTTCCATTGTAACCCAAGCTCATTCTAGTACCAAGCCTTTAATTGTCCCATTGTCTGGAATGGAATGCTTTCCCCAGAGAAATTACCATGGCTGGCTCCTTGTCATTCAGATATCAACTCAGAGAGATTTCTCCTTAGCACCTTACTGAAAGTAGCCCGTGATTCAAACACATGAACCTGTGATAGATCACACTTGTGCCTAACAATGTACCAAATACTACTTGAAGCTCTTTACATATATTGTCATCCTCTCCATGTTCCTATGAGATAAAAACTGTTATTGCCCATATTGTAGATTTAGAAGGACTCTAAGACACACAAAAGATTAAAACCATTCCCAAGTTTATAAAGCTAATAAGGAGCTAAACCATAATTCGCAACCATTCTCTATCTCATTATCCTGTTTTAATTTTTCCATATTTCTTTCTTTTCTTTTTTTGTGGTACTGGGGACTGAACTCAGGGGCATTTTACCTCTGAGCTACACTCTCAACCCTATTTTATTTTGAAACAGAGTCTCACTGAGTTACCACACACTGGCCTCAAACCTGCAATTCTCCTGTTTCAGCCTCCCAAGTGCTCACAATATTTCTTCAACACTGAATTATCTAATTTATCTATTTCTTCACATTTATTTTGTCACTTCTGTAAGATAAGCCTTACAAAGGCAGACTTTTGTTCATAGATATATCCTCCAGAATTACCCAGCACACAATAGAATACTCAGTGTTTGTGGACTTAGTAAGTGGCTCCCCTGTGGGAATGTGTGGCATTCTCTAGTTGGGATGACCTCCCCCTTTCTTTCTGAGTTCTAACACCTAATTTTATGAGACCAACTTCAATCTTGCTTTCTCACAGAAGCCTACCTACCCTCCTCTCCTCGACCCTGTACCATATTGTTGGCTCCTCTTCTGTCTCCAGCTCATGGCTGACCTTATGTTGAGTGGCCCTCTTTCATGTACATATCTCTACTGGGTCTTCTGGCCTAATGTACAATCTCTCCAGATAGAAGCTATGGCTTTCTCATCATAGAATCATTTGCTGCCAGACAGAACTTAGCACATAGGTATTACATAAATACTTGCTGTATAAATTAGCAACTCAATCTCACTAAATGCAGTACTTAGCTCTGCAGATCATTTATAACCATGCAAAATCACAGAGCCATCCCTTGGCAGAATTTACTGTCAAAAGGCATAATTACTTTTTTATTTATCTATTGGTACTGGGGATTGAACCCAGGAGCATTCTACCTCCAAGCTACACCCCCAGCCCTTTTTAAAATTAATTAGTTTATTGCTGTACTGGGGATTGAACCCAGAGGCATTTTACCTCCAAGCTACACCCCCAGCCCCATTGGGTTTTGTTGTTGTTGTTGTTGTTTTTGCGGTACTGGCAATGGAACCCAGGCAGGGGCATTCTACCTTTGAGCTATACCCTCAGTCCTATTTTTTATTCTTTATTTTGAAACAAGGTCTCACTAAGTTGCAGAGAGCCTCACTAAGTAGCTGAGGCTGGCCACGAGCCCAGATCCTCCGGTCTCAGCTTCCCAAGTACTGGGATTACAAGTGTGCGCCACCACGCCCGGCTCCCAGCCCTATTTTTATTCTTTATTTTGAAATAGGGTCCCACTAAACTGAAGAGGGCTTCACTAAGTAGTTAGGGCTGGCTGCAAACTTACACTCCTCCTGTGTGTGTGTGCCACCACGTCCAGCTTCTAGCCCTTTTTTAAACTTTTTTTTTTAATTTGAATCAGGGTCTCACTAAGTTGCTGAGGGTCTCCTTACATTGCTGAGGCTGGCCTTGAACCTGTGATCCTCTTGTCTCAGCCTCCCAAGTACTGGGATTACAAGAGTTCGCCACCATGCCCAGCAATGTGTCATTATTTTGACCTTTTGTTTTCTGTCTTCCAACTAGTTCACCGATCGATAGCAGAAGTTTTGCAATCCCAGGATAACTTTATTTTTCTTGCAGGTCTTGGTTTATATCTTGTCAGGGGTGTTACGGAAGTGTCAATCCCAGCCACAGCTTTTCCATGTACATTGATGTCTTCAGAGTAGCTTTGGCTCAACCTCGGTCAGTACAACTTTCCCCCTCTTCTTTTCTGATCCAAGGCTAACTTTGATGGGTTCTGGGTCTATGTAAACAGATAAATTTGGCAGCAGGCTGGTTAAGCTGTCACATAACTTACTGGTTTTTGGTAAGTGAAAATTTGCTCTAAGCCGATTTGCATTTCTGAGAATGTAATGCAAGAGCCTTGTTACTGGTGGCAGAATTCAATAACTCCTAAATAGAAAAAAATTATCCAAAACGAAGACAGTTCTATATCATTCCTTGCAAATGTAATATCTTTGTAAGCAAAACCCTGTCTGTTAGGGGTCTGCTGAGCTGTGTGTTTTGTGACTGATGAGAAGGCTAGAGGGGCTTTGCTGAAATCCATTCTTCGAACTTAGGAACCTAGAATTCTTCCTTCTCATCTTGGAGAATACATTTTGTTCCTCTAGTCCTTTCTTACTGCTTTCCTTTGAAGTATTTTCCAGAGTGATACTTCTTCATTTAGTGACTATATTGGGGGGTGGGAGGTACTGGGGATTGAAACCAGGGGAATTCTGCCTCCAAGCTATACCATCAGCCCTATTTTATTTTTTATTTGGAAAGAGGCTCTCACTAGGTTGCTGATAGTCACACTATGTTGCCAAGGCTGTCCTCGAACTTGTGATCGTTCTGTCTCAACCTCCCAAGTACTGGGATTACAAGCATGTACCATCACACCCAGCTGGCTATCTCTTTTGATTTAATTAATGGTTGCGCTAGAGCTACCATATACATATAACATCAGAATCATCTTCAATTTATGCCAATTTAATTTCATTGGTATAAAGAAACACTACTGTTTTTGCTGTGTGTGTGGTACTAGGGATTGAAACCAGGGGTGTTCTACCACTGAGCTACACTCCCAGCACTATTTGCTGAAGTTGGCTGCTAACCTACAATCTTCCTGTCTCAGCCTCCCAAATACTGGCATTACAGGTGTGCGCCATCACGCCTGGCTTGAAACTTTACACTTATATGGCTCTATTTCCTTTTGTGTTATGATTTTATACATATCATATCTATATATGTTACAAATGTAATTATACACTTCTTGGTACTGGGGATTGAGCCCAGTATTCTACAACTGAGCTATACACCTACACCTTTTTATTTGGAAACAGGGTCTTGCTAAGTTGCTGAAGGCCTCACTAAGTTGCTGAGGCTGGCCTCGAACCTTTGATCCTCCTGTTTCAGTGTCCTAAGTACTGGGATTACATGTATGAGCCACCACACCCAGCTATACATTGTTATTATTACTTTTATTTTTGGTACTGGGGATTGAATCCAGGGGCATTCTACCTCCGAGTTACATCCCCAGCCCTTCTTACTTTTTACTTTGAAATAAGGTCTCACTAAGTTGCGGAGGATCTCTCTAAGTTGCTGATGTTGGCTTTGAACCTGCAATCCTCCTGTCTCAGCCTCCCAAATACTGAGATTGCAAGGGTGCATCACCACGCCCAGTAGTACTCACTGCTTTTAATAAGATGCAGCCACTTTTCCTTGAATGAGTGCTCTCGGGATGGCTACAAGCATTTGTTTAATTTCAAAGTCTGAAAGAATCAATTCTGATGAAAGTGTGTGTGTGTGTGTGTGTGTGTGTGTGTGTGTGTGTGTGTGGTACTGGGAATTTAAATCAGAGACATTCTACCTCTGAGTTATACTTCAGACAAATTTTATTTCTTATTTGGAAACAGGGTCTCACTAGGTTGCTGAGAGCCTCACTAAATTGCCAAGGCTGTCTTCGAACTCGCGATCCTTCTGTCTCAGCCTTCTAAATACTGGGATTACAAGTGTGCGCCACCACAACCAGCTGATTCTGACAATCTTTAAACCAGTTTTCTCACTGCACTTATGGAGAATAGAATTTTTAGAATTCTTCCATTCACTTACTGAAAGAACATCTTGGTTGATTCTAAGTTTTGGCAATTATGAATAAAGCTGTTATAAACATCCTTGTATTTTTTGCATGTGTGATTATAAGTTTTCACTCATTTGGAGAAATACCAAGAAGTGCAGTTGCTGGATCATATGGTAGGTTTATGTTTAGTTTTGTAAAATACTGCCAACCTTTCCCATTACTCTTTCCAGTCAGTGCCTCCTCAAGAGGTAACAATTTCTGAGCTCTCTCATCATAGGTTGGTTTTTACTATTTTTTGAAGTTCATCTAAATGAAGGCATACAGTATGTTCTACTTTTATTTCTTTATTTATTTTTGGTGTTGGAGATTGAACCCAGGGGGATGCTACCTCTGAGCTACACTCCCAGCCCTATTTTAGTTTTTTATTTGGAAACAGGGTCTTGCTAGGTTCTGAGAGGGTCTTGCTACATTGCTGAGGCTGGCCTCAAACTTTCGATCCTCCTGTCTCAGCCTTCCAAGTACTGGGATTACAAGTACCAGTACAATATGTTCTTTTTCATATGTGGCTTCTTTTCTCAACATAATGTATACAGCATCCATCTATGTTATAGTATGCCAGGTTGTATTCCAGTGTATGGCAATTTATCCTATTTAATTTTGACAAGCATTTGAGCAGGTTCCAGTTTTTGTCTCTTATGAATAAGCTTGCTATGAACATTATTATACAGATCTTTGTATGACAATATACATTAATTTCTTTTGGGTATATGTCTAAGAGTAGACTTTCTGGATTATATAGTAATTATATATTTAGTGTTAGTAAATACTGCCAGTTTTCAAAATGACTGAGCCAATTTACACCCCCACCAATAATATATGAGATTTTCAATGATCTGCATCCTCACCAATTTGTGTTTGTCTTTTAAAACTTGGCTATTTTAATAGGTGTGTACTAGTATCTTATTGTACTTGTAATATGAATTTCCCTGGTGACTATTGATGTTGATCACATCTCCACATATTTATTGATATTGGGATATCATCTTTTATGAAATGTCACATCATGAAGTCTCATTTTTAATTGGGTAATTTGTCTTTTTTATTGATTTGTAGAAGTCTGTTAAATATATTCTGGAATGATTCCTGGAATATTTGTAATATATATATATTGTCTCCCAGCATGGCTCATCTGTGACCGACCTTCCTTCCTTCCTTCCTTCCTTCCTTCCTTCCTTCCTTCCTTCCTTCCTTCCTTCCTTCCTTCCTTCCTTCCTTCTCTAGGGATTGAACCCAGAACATTCTACCTCTGAGCTACACCACAACCCCCCTCTTTTGTGTGTGTGTGTGTGTGTGTGTGTGTGTGTGTGTGTGTATGGTACTGGGGATTGAACCCAGGGGCATTCTACCTCAAAGCTACCTCCCCAGTTCTATTTTTTATTCTTTATTTTGAAACAGGGTCTCACTAAGTTGCGGAGGGCCTCACTAAGTAGCTAAGGCTGGCCGCGAACCCGGATTCTCCAGTCAGCCTCCCAAGTACTGGGATTACAAGCATGCACCACCATGCCTGGCTTCCACAGCCCCCCCCTTTTTTTTGGTACTGGGGTTCTACCTCCGAGCTATACCCCCAAGCCCTATTTTTTATTCTTTATTTTAAAACCGAGTCTCACTAAGTTGCGGAATGTCTCAGTAGGTAGCTGAGGTTGACCGCGAACCCGGATCCTCCGGTCTCAACCTCCCAAATGCTGGGATTACAAGCGTGCGCCACCACGCCCGGCTTTTCCACAGCCCTTTTAATTTTGAAACTGGGTCTTGCTATGTTGCTGATAGTCTCACTAAGTTATTGAGGCTGGTCTTGAACCTGTGATTCTCCTGTTTCAGCATCTCAAGTACGGGGATTAAAAGCTTATATCATCATGCCCACTTCTGTTCACTGTGTGTTTTGTGTGTGTGTGTGTGTGTGTGTGTGTGTGTGTGTGTGTGTGTGTTGCTGAGGATTGAACCCAGGGGCATTCTACCTCTGAGCTACACCTCCGCCATATTTCATTTTTTATTTTGAAACAGGGTCTAATTACAATGCTGAGGGTCTCACGAAGTTGCTGAGGCTGTCCTTGAACCTGTGGTCCTCCTGTCTCAGCCTTCCAAGTACTGAGATTACAGATATGTGCCACCACACCTGGCCACTGTTCACTTTCTTAATGTATTCTATTTATTTATTTATTTGGTGCTAGAGATTGAACTCAGGGACATTCTAACTTTGAGCTATGCCCCAGTCCTATATTTTATTTTATTTTTTGCAGTACTGGGGATTGCACTCAGGGGCATTCTACCTCCAAGCTATACCCCCAGTCCTATTTTTTATTATTTATTTTGAAACAGGGTCTCACAAAGTTGTGGAGTGCCTCACTAGGTAGCTGAGGCTGGCTGCGAACCCAGATCCTCCGGCCTCAGCCTCTCAAAAATGCTGGGATAACAAGTGTGCGCCACCATTCCCGGCTCTATATTTTATTTTGAAATAGGGTGCACTTTTCTCCTATTTAAAAAAAAATTTTTCCTCTATTCTATCTTAAGAGAGCCTGTAGGAATGGGTCAGGAGTATCAAGCAGCCTTTTAAATCAGGTGAGATAATGTCAGTTGACAAGGATGCCCTTCTGGAGAGGCAGAGGCCAGAGAACTGCTGTCCAAGGGTGATGAGGGAGGTGGGACAGGCTTGGGAATTTTGGTTCCAGGATGGATGTGTCTAGGACTGGTATTAAGCACAGTGCACGCATATAGCCATAGCAGCTGTTTAAATATTGTAATACTTTGATACCACAATTCTTAGGTTTCCTTTCCACCATTGCCTTGGCTTCTGTAGCCCCTTTCCCAGGACTTCCTAGATTTTCCCACCATCCAGCAACCAAAAGATTAACATCTGATGAAGCAGAAAGCGTGCTCCAGCTCAATGATCACCTTGCTTTATGACAGTTCGGTGCCTTGTTGCTAGTTATTTTTTATTTATTTTTAAACAAAATTCACATTTTTATTTAGATTGAAATAAGCTATATGAAATTGTATTCACCAAAATAACAGTGGTATCTTCTGTATTATTTTCAGATAAACCAAAAACACTGTAGATTTTCTGGGTTTTGCTTACAAAGCAAGGCGAGGCAGTGGACATAATCATGGAAAAAGAAGAAAACAGATAAGTCAGTTGCCCATATTAGTGGCCTCTGATTCTGTACTGACTGTGCTAAAAAGCTTATGGAGGCTAGGTCAAGTGATACAGGCCTATAATCCCAGGATTTGAGAGGCTGAGACAGGAGGATTGCAGGTTAGAGGCCACTTTGAGTAATTTAGTGAGACCCTCTTTCAAAATGTTTAAAAAATGTTTTGAAAAGGGCTGAGGGTATAGCTAGGAAGTAGAATGTCCCTGGTTTCAACAAAGGAAAGTAAACAGTAACAAGCAGCTGGGGAACAACAATGGCAGGCTCTTCCACTCAAACTTCAACTGCAAGTAATTCCTTTGATAATGACTGAAATCTGTTTGGTGAGCTCATCCACTTTTCTCTCTGGGATTCCTTTAACTGCCCATTACAGATGTTTTAACACACTTGAAACTCCTACTATTCGAAGGTCAAAGGTGGGCTTCATTGTAACATTTTATAAGATGCATTCCTTTTTCCTACACTTCCCCCAAATTTATTTCTTCAAAAATTTATAACTCAATACCTGGCAAATGGATCCACACCAATAATAACTGGTATATCTAAAATGACTTAACTAAAATAATTCCAGGGTGCCACTAGCAGAGGTCACACAGAAGTGAAGTGTGTCACCATCAATGCTGTCTTCTGGAAGAACAAAGAGATCTTTAAAGCATGAGACTTCAAACAGGGTCCATCTAAATAAAGATATTACCAATGGCTAATGTATTCAATGGGAGGCCTCTAGGGAAAGATATTTAGTGATTAAGTGGCCTGCATACACCTTACAGGTTTCTTTTATTGGCGCATTATAATTATACATCATAGTGAGGTTCAAAGTGGTACAAGCATTCATGTACACAGCACTTGGTGTATTTCCCTCTAGATTGCAACACATTCCCCCATTCTCCCACTCCACATACAAGTTAGTGAGATTGGTATGGACTTAGTATTGTTTGAACCCTTAATCAGTTCATCAGTCTTCTCCACATTTCTACCCAACCCCTCTCAACTATTGTACTGATATCTCTTTTCATTTATCTAAAGTCTCCTTTGTTTTCTATTTTCTCTTTAGATTTTGCATATGAAAGAAAACATATGACTTTCTAAGAATGGCTGATCTCACTTATACTAAGTTGTGGAGAACCTCACTAAGTAGCTGAGGCTGCCTGCAAACCTGGATCCTCTGGTCTCAGCCTCCCAAGTACTGGGATTACAAGTGCGTGCCACCACGTCTGGCTTTCACTTATAATATTCTCTTGTTCCATCCATTTCCTGCAAATGACATAATTTCATTCTTCTTTATGGCTGAGAAAAATTCCATTGTGCTTATATACTATTTTCTTTATCCATTCATCTGTTGATGGATGCCTAGGTTGGTTCCATAATTTGGTTATTATGAATTGTACTGCTATAAACATGGATATGCCTGTACCACTACAGTGTTCTGACCTTAGTTCTTTTGGAAAGATACCTAGGAGTGGTGTGACTGGGTCACATGGTGGTTCCATTCTCAGTCTCTTGAGGAACCTCTGCACTGATCTCCATAGTGGTTGTACTAATTGACAATCCCAACAGTGAAAAAGAGTTCCTGTTTCCCCACATTCTTGCCAGCATTTATTATTGTTTGTATTCTTGATGATTGCCATTGTAACTGGAGTTAGATAGAATCTCAGGGTAGTTTTCATTTGCAGTTTCCTGATTGCTATGAGTGTATTTATGTTTTGTGTCTATTCAGTTTGTCCATTTTTTGATTGGCTTTTTTAAGTGTTAAGTTTTTGAAGTTCTTCATATATTCTAGATATTTGTCTTCTATCAGAGGAATAGCTGGTGATGATTTTCTCCCCTTCTATAGATTCTCTCTTCAGACTTTTGATTGTTTGCAGTTCACTCAAATATTTTATTCATTTTCTGTGTCTACTACATAGATCATTCAAATGACTGGCAAGATCAAATGTCATTGGTATTACATTATCTTGACTCTATAATTATACATTATAGTGAGGTTGACTCTTTTTTTTTTTCTGGTACTGGGGATTGGACTCAGGGGCATTCTACCTCCAAGCTACACCCCCAGCCCTATTTTTTACTCTTTATTTGGAAACAGGGTCTCACTAAGTTGCGGAATGCCTCCCTCACTAGGTAGCTGAGGCTGGCTGCGAACCCGGATCCTCTGGTCTCAGCCTCCCAAATGCTGGGATTACAAGCATGCGCCACCAAGCCTGGCTGAGGTTGACTCTTTCAATGATTTCACAAGTACTTGCTTCAATTCACATTGAGAAATAAAATAACCTGATCATTTTCTTCCTTCCTTCCTTCCTTCCTTCCTTCCTTCCTTCCTTCCTTCCTTCCTTCCTTCTTCCTTCCCTCTCTTCCTCCATGACTTCCATCTCTTTTTCTTTCTTGGTACGGGGATTGAACCCAGGGGCACTCTACCACAGAGCTACATCCCAACCCTTTTTAATTTTATTTTTATTTTGAGACAAGGTCTTGCCAAATTGCAGAGGCTGGCTCAAATTTATGACATTCTTTAGTTTTCTGATGCCTCTGTAAAATATATAGTTCTATAGATCATTGAGATTTTGAAGTGTTTGGCACATGATTGATAGTTTTACGTAGCTGATCAGGTATTTTATCTTTGAAATCTGCTCTGCAATTCTCCATCCACTTCTGGGTCCTGCGGGAACCTGAAAAAGGCCAGGTCAGACTGCCTGCTCTTTCCACAAGTAGTTGAAAGCAGGTTCTCCCACATAGGCCCAGCAGGTGGCACACATCTGTAATCCCAGCTACTTGGGAATTTGAGACAGAAGGATTACAAGTTCACAAGCACCCTTGGCAACTTTGTGAGACTTTGTCTCAAAAACAAACAAATGGACAAACAAACAAATGCTAAAAAAGTGATTCAGGAGCCCTCACTTCCTTAGGGCAGCCTACCCTGGCTCATTAGGGCCAGAGAGAGGAGCCTAGAAGGGTCAGAACACCTACTGTGGCTAATTATTGATAACATACCCCTTGAAGACATACCAAGGGGGGTCGATGGAGGGAAGGTAGTTGTGACTTGGACACTTCCATATGGCTCAGAACTACTCAATAAAATTCAAAAACTAAGTCCCAATCTTACTAAGACCACTGACACACCTTCAGCAGAGATTGGGATTTGTTCAAGAATGGGACATGTTGGGGATATGAGGAATCGAATCGACTGACCATCTGCAATCAAAAAGAGGTCCCTCACATTGTATGGTTCATTTATATGAAATATCTGGAATAGGTAAATGAATAGATGCCAGAAGTAGAATGCAAGTTATGAGATGCTAAGGGAGAAGAATAAAGAGTTTTGTTTAATGGTTACAGAGTTTCTGTTTGAAATAATGTAAAAGTTCTGGAAATATGGGTGATTGCTACACAACCTTATGAATACTTATTGCCACTGAATTGTACACTTGAAAGCGATTGAAATGGGTAGGACTTGGTGGTGCATGCCTGTAATCTCAATACTTGAAGGTTGAGACAGGAAGATTGCAGGTTTGAGGCCAGCCTCAGCAACATAGAAAGACCCTCAACAACTTAGCAAGACCCTGTTCCAAAGTAAAACCTGGAAGAAGGCTGGGGGTGTAGCTTAGAGGTAGAAAGCCCCTGGGTTAAATTCCCAATACAAAAAAATGGTTAAAACAGTACATTTTATGTCATGTATAATTTATCACAATAAATACATACTTTGAAAACTAAAGAATAGAATAGGTTGGGAAAGTGGATGGGCATCAATGACTCTAAGTAAAAGAAACAAAGGAAAGACAATAGAAGCTGACACCAGGTATAAATGAAAACATACTCAGAAGTCCAGAATCCCCAGTCTTCTCTTGTGCATATAATGCCCTAATCTCTAATGCAGTTTCCTGTCTACAGATGATGTTTAGAGCCCTTCTGAATTCACTGCCTCAGAATTAAAGCTCTTTTTTTTCGGGGGGAGTGAAAACTGCCTGGCCTCAGTGTTCCCTGTTGTCTGGCATCAGACCTGACAGCAGCCAGGTGATCTCACTCTGTTTCCATGTCCCTGAGGGCACAGTGGTATCCTTGGCCTTTTCCTTGATCCTCAACATCGTAGGAGTGAAAATTGGAAGCGACAGTGAGGTGACTTCAAATGCCCTGGCCAGCTCTCCACTCAGCAGCACAGAGAAAGATGATCACCAGCCAGGTCTAAAAAAAATAAGTGTTCAAAACTCAGTGGCACTGAGCCACCAAAGAAGAGAAGGACATCTGGCAGCCTGGGAGCAGGGAGGTACATAATGAATAGAATTAGTATTATTATGGGAATGAAGCAAGCCCCTGACAGGCTGGAGAACTTGGGAGCCTGTGTATTTCTTAACTTATCAACCAGATTGGCTGGTAAAATGATTTCTCTGGGTTGAATGTGACTATTATGGGCTTTTTTTTAAGTGTTCAGAGAGAAAAAAAAGTTATTTAAAAGGAACAGAACCAGGTGTGGTGGCACAGACCTGTAATTTCAGTACTTGGGAGGCCAAGACAGGAGGATCACAGGTTCAAGGCCAGCCTCAGAAGCTTAGTGAGGTACTCCACAACTTAGTGAGACCAGGTTTCTAAATTTAAAAAGGGGCTGAGCGTGTAGCTCTGAGATAGAATGCTCCTGAGATCAATTTGCAGTACTAAAACAAAACAAAACAAAACAACAACAACAACAACAAACAAAAGAGGATCAGGACTAAAAACTTCTCAAGACCAGTGCTTCCAACTTCCTCAGGGAAAGTATTTCCAAAATACAATTCTCTACCCAGAAATCTCACCCATAAAATGTGAGGTTAGAAGAAAAACATCTTTAGATAAGAAAGGTCTCAAATAATTTACCTCTAACACATTGTTTCTAGAGGATGTGCTCTAATGTACTAGAGGATGTGCTCCACTAAAATAAATAAACAAACAGAATAAGCAAAGACAGAGAATGTAGAAAATAAAAATCCAACATAGCATAGTGAAGGATGATAGGTACATACCAGGTCAAGAAGGCAACCATTCAAGGTCAGTGCAGATCAGAAGGCTCCAGGAGAGCTTTTTTCATGAGGATAAAATTAATCAAACATCGAATGTGTCTGAACATATTGAGAGGAGATATAAAAATCTCGCAGAGGTTTTGGACTGAAAGAGTGATCGTGTAAGCAAACAAATCCCCAAACAGCTCCAGAGAAAATCAAAAGTTGCTCAGAAATGAAAAAGCAGCCATAGTTTACTCCATAACTCTTCTCTGAATAAAACAGTCAAAATAATGTATGTTGTTATGTTATCAGATTGTCCTCCAAAGAATTGGTACCATTTATGTAATGGTGTAAGAAAGACAGTGTTTCCTGTCAATCCCGGTCCATTAACAAACATTTCCATTTTATCAATCTGATAGGGGAAATGGTGTTTTATTGTCCCACAGTTATGACTGTGAATAAGCATCTTTTCAATGTGCTTAATGTCCATTTGTTTTTCGTTTCCCATTGGTACATCTACAAGTCTTATCCACACTTCAGTATTTTATTTGTACTTATGTGTGTGTGTTTAGATTTTGTGTGTGTTTGTGGGGGGTTAGGGATTACTGGGATTGAACAGAGGGGCATTCTACCTCCAGGCTACACTCCAAGCCCTATTTTATTTGAGATTTTGAAATAGAGTCTCATTAAGTTGCTGAAGCTAACCTTGAACCTGTGATCCTTCTGTCTCAGTCTCCCAAGTACTGGGATTATAGGTGTGAGCCAAAGTGGCTGGCTTGGAGAAGTGTGTGTGTGTGTGTGTGTGTGTGTGTGTGTGTGTGTGTGTGTGTATGTGTGTGTGTTACTGGGGATTTAACCCAAGGGTGTTCTACTTCCAAGATACACCCCCCACAGCCCTTTTAAAATTTTGTTTTGTTTTGTTTTGAAACAGTTTCTCTAGGTTGCTGAGGGTCTTGCTAAGTTGCTGAGGCTGGCCTCGAACCCATGATCCTCCTGTCTCAGCCTCCCAAGTATTGGAATTACAGGCGTGTGCCACTGTACCCAGCTTGGAGGAATCTTTATATTAGTAAATGTCTTTGGTTTGGAAGGTCATTGAGTTTGTTGAATTCTTTTTATTATGTGATGAAGAGCATATTTCGAAGGCAAACATGGGGCTATGTGTGAAGGAACAGAAGTAGTGCATGCATGAGTGAAAAACTTTGCAGGGGAGATTTCTTGTAATTTTTATCTGTGTTTTCACTTCTATGATCTTGAAGACACTAGTAACACTTACTTATATTGGAGAGTGGCTGTGTTCTACAAATTTTATATGTACGTGCTTTCTGTTTGAAAGTCTGATTATTTTTGCTCACTGTTGCAGTTGACTGATTTTCTGTTTCTGCAGCACCAATAACAATTATTTTTTAAACTTTTATCTTTCACCATTAAGTAGTCTCATATACTTATCACAGCCTTATCACCAGGGAGCATTTTCACAGCTCTATTTTATTGTGTTGTGAAAAAAAACAGTAAGAAGGAGTAATGTTTGGCTTTGCCAGAACCAAATCTGTGTGAGTTGGGTTTTTCCAGAGAGATATAACCGATAATATATATATATATATATATATATATATATATATATATATATATATATATATATATATATAAGGTAATCCATTAGAGGATTTGCTTGTGATTATGGTAGCTGCCTCGGTCAACATTTTCATTGTTGTGACCCAAAGGATCTGACCACACACTTAGAGAAAGGTAGATTTATTTGTTCAGTTTTTGGAGATTCCAGGGTTCAGTCCATGTAAGGCCAGGTCTGCAGAGCTCAGGGTATGGTGGTGGGAAGTGAAGAGATGGAGAGTAGGGGCTCTGCTCTCACATCACAGATTCCAGAAGTAGAAAGAAGGTGGAGGAGAGACCTTATATAATCCCCAAGGCCACACTCCCCCCAGGGACCTCTCCTTAGCAACCAAGCCCTACTTTTAACATTGCTACCTTGTTTTTATGAGGGTTAGGGAGATATTTTAAATTTAAGCCATTACAATAGCTGACAAGTCAATGACAACCCTCCTGCAAGCTGAGCACCCTAGGATGCCAGCACCATGGATCAGTCTAAGTCCAAGGGCCTCAGAACCACACAAGTAAGGAGTGTCATGCTCAGTCCAAGGCCAAAGGCCTGAGACCTCAGGGGTCCACTGGTGTAAGTACTGAAGTCCAAAGACCTAGATGATGCCTGGCCATGGTATGTGTTCAATAAATGCATATGGAATATCATGAATAATGGCAGCAGTAAGAGCAGATCTCCCCTAGAATTCACACCACTGAACTTGTTCAATATGTGTTGGAGTTATTGACCAGCCTGCTTGGCACTAACCAGCCTGTGCGGGATGGGACAATCTCAGCCCTAATTTATAGAACAGGAAATGGAGACTAGGAGGGATGTGACTCAGAGCCCCAAAGTCCCAGGTTATGGGGCCAGGATAGCTTCTTCCTCCACTTCCACTCCACGTAGCTGGAGGGATCTTTCTGTCATATTCTGTCCAGGATCTTCTCCAGTTCAAAGCCCTTCCCCATCCTCATCAGGATAAAGTGCCAGCTATTTACAGCCTGGCATTTTAGCCCTGCCCTGGCTCTGGGACCCTTCTCCAAGTGTGCTTATTCCCACCTCCCCACCCCTGCCCTGCACTTCCTTCCACCTGAAACCATGTTCTCCTTTCCCCTATCAACTAACAGACTTCCCTTATATGGCTCTCTCTCAGCCAAGTCTCATCACTGCAAAATTGGGCATGTTGGAGAATCTGGAGCTCTGGTGTCCAAGGCAACAGAAGAAAACCATGTCCCAGGTCTCAGAGAGACCTGTATCTGTATTTGTGCTCTCTGGATCCTCAACCAATTGGATGGTGTATGCCAATATGAAAGGCAGATCTTACCCATCTGGTTCACACAGATTCACACACTAATCTCTTCCAGAAACATCCTAACAGACATAACCAAAACAATGCTTTACCATGTTTCTAGGTATTCTGCCTAACATGATGCAAACATCCTGCATACAATCAAACACACACTAATCCTTTCCCCAGAATTCAGATTTCCACCCCTTTATTATAGCCTTAGAAAAACCAATGGGAAGCGTAGTTTGGGGAATTTAAACATTTTGGATTTTAATCTTTTGACTTTAGGAGTTTTGAACTTCCAAAATTTCAACATTTGGGATTATAGCATTTGGAAGTGTCTTTCAAAATTATGATAGGCAGCCGGGCGTGGTGGCGCATGCTTGTAATCCCAGCATATGGGAGGCTGAGACCGGAGGATCCGGGTTCGCGGCCAGCCTCAGCTACTTAGTGAGGCACTCCGCAACTTAGTGAGACTCGGTTTCAAAATAAAGAATAAAAAATAGGGCTGGGGGTATAGCTCGGAGGTAGAATGCCTCTGAGTTCAATCCCTAGTACCACAAAAAAAAAAAGAAAAAAAAATTATGATAGGCACCACTGAAAAAATGTTCATGCATTTGTCTCTTGATCCAGAAACCCACTTCTAGCCATACAGCTCCAGAAATACATGCACATAATACAATTCATTTTATTTTTTTTACAGTTAAAATATTAGAAACAGCCTAAGTGCTGATATATAGGACAATGGTTGAGTAAACTATGCAAAATGCAGTACTATACAACAATAAAAAAGAAATAATCTGTAGGATATCTTATGAGTTGATTCCAGAATATATAGTTAAGTGAAAAAAGCAAAATCACAAATAAAATCTATAGTATGTTGTCTTGCTAAGTTGCTGAGGCTGGCCTCCAACTTGCTATCCTTCTGTCTCAGCCTCCTGAGTACTGAGACCACCACACCAGTCTTCTCCTCCTCTTCCTCCTCCTTCTTCTTTTCTCTCTCTCTCTCTCTCTCTCTCTCTCTCTCTCTCTCTCTCTCTCTCTCTCTCTCTCTCTCTTTTGGTGTGTAAGTGGTACTAGGGATTGAACCCACGGGAATTCTATCTCCGAGCTACACCTCCAGCCCTATTTTATTTTTATATTTGAAACAGGGTCTTATTAGATTGCTGAGAGTCTCACTACTTGCTGAGGCTGTTCTTGAACCTGTAATCCTCCTGTTTCAGCCTCCCAAGTACAGGGATTACAAGCGTGCACCACCACGCCCTAAAGCGTCTTCTTTTTTAATGTAGAAATATGCAAATATAAATTTACCTCTAAACCAGGTGTGGTGGGTGGCTTGTGATCCCAGTACTTGGGAGGCTAAAACAGGAGGATGGCAGGTTCATGGCCGCCTCAACTACTTAGTAAGGCCCTCTGCAAATTAGTGAGACTCTGTTTCAAAATAAAGAATAAAAAATAGAGCTAGGGGTGTAGCTCAGAGGTAGAATGCCCCTGGGTTCAATCCCCAATACTACACAAACACCCAAAATTACCTCTAAACCAGGCATGATGGCACATTCCTATAATCCCATTACTTGGGAGTCTGAGACAGGAGAATCACAGATTTGAGGACAAACTCAGCAATGTATCGAGATCCTGTTTCAAAACAAAAATTAAAAAGGACTGGGGGTCTGACTTGGAGGTATAATGCCCCTAAGTTCAATCCGCAGGACTATAAAAATTAAAATTAAACCAAACACTTTCTATGAAGCCAATATCACATTAATACCAAAACCAAATAAAGATAGCTCAAGAAAAGAAAACTATAGGCCTATATCACTGATGAACCTAGATGCAAAACTGCTAAACAAAATACTAGCAATGCGCATTCAAAACCACATGAAGAAAATTATACACCATGACCAAGTCGGGTTCATCCCAGGGATGCAAGGTTGGTTTAACATACGAAAAACAATCCATGTAATTCACCACATAAACAAACTCAAAGACGAAAATCATATGATTATCTCAATTGATGCCGAAAAAGCATTTGACAAGATCCAACACACATTCATGCTAAAAGTACTGCAGAGAATCGGAATAGAAGGAACATACCTCAAAATCATAGAGGCAATATACAACAGACCTACAGCCAACATCATATTAAATGGAGAAAAACTGCAAGAGTTCCCACTAAAAACAGGAACAAGACAAGGATGTCCATTATCACCTCTTCTGTTCAACATAGTACTTGAGACTCTAGCCAGAGCAATAAGGCAAGAGAAGGAAATCAAAGGGGTAAAAATAGGGAAAGAAGAACTAAAACTATCCCTCTTTGCAGACGACATGATATTATACCTAGAAGACCTAACAAAGTCAGCCAAAAAACTTATAGAACTGATCAACAGATTCAGCAAAGTGTCTGGATACAAAATCAATCTTAAAAAATCAGAAGCCTTCCTCTACACCAACCATAAAACCACTGAAAAAGAAATCCAGAAAACAATTCCACTCACAATAGCACCCCGAAAAATAAAATACTTAGGGATAAACCTAACCAAAGAGGTAAAAGACCTCTATAAGGAAAATTACAAAAATCTGAAAAAAGAAATCGATGAAGACCTTAGAAGATGGAAAAATCTACCATGCTCTTGGA
>PVLC010017767.1:0-33199 GCA_004027655.1 Graphiurus murinus
TGAAACTACATCTTTTGAGCACAAATTGAGGTAGCAGGACAGATTAATGCTTTCCTAAATTTAAAGAATATTCCTAAGGAAAGCTGAACTCTTATCAACATGTAGAATTTGTCCTGGGATCTAAATGTTAGGTAGGTCCAGCTCCCTGGAATTATGAATGTCACAGTATCAGTAGAGTGTTTCATAGAATATGACTCAGTCATTTAAATGAATAATGATAAATTGAGTTGTGCATATTTGGTATGACTTACTTCCATCATCACCAAAGTAGAAAACAATGGCTAACTTAAAGTTTGTATGTATATCTGGCCAGGAAATGTCTTTTTAAAAAGGAAATATGACCTACAACAAGAAACACTAATGTGAAATAAATATATGCCTCACATGTAAAAGAAAGAAACAAACAAAGAAAGAAAGCAGGCTAATCTCTAATTTCTATAGGCTATTTTATTATATCAAATTATATATTGTAGCAAATTAAGAAAATACATTTGATTAAACTTTTTAATTTTAAAGATGATGAATCCAATCAATATTGACTATAGTAGCAGAATTAAAGCATTATGAAATGAAGGATCTACTTAGAAAACAGAATTATGTGGAAGAAATAATTATATGAAAATTACATAGTCGAGTGGTTGACTTACATAGTCAGGTGATTAAACTCTGGCTGAATATACAGTTGTTTGTGTGTTTCGTGCCCTGGGCTCATCTTAAATAGGAAACTTGAGAAGATGAGTTCTAACATTAGTTATTTCTAAAAGTTTTTCAACTGATTCTAGTGCAGGGATAAGGTTGAAAATTACTAGCTTAGGACTATTTGACTATAGTCCAAAAGTTGTACTATTTCCTCAAAGACTTCTCTGAGAAATTAACAGTTGAGAAATCAAATGACAATCAGAATTATTATATAATAGTAAGCTTCAGAGTGAATATATTTTCTGCCAGTCAATTTTTCATGTAAGATTTGTGATACAAACAACTATTCCATTGAAAAAAACACTAAAATTTGAAGCTAGGCATGGTGGCACACACCTGTAATCTTAGTACTCAGGAGGCTGGGACAGGAGGATCACAAGTTCAAGATCAGCCTCAGCAATTTAGTGAGACCCTCAGCAACTTTGTGAGACGAGACTTTGTTTCAAAAAATAAAAAAGGGGATGTAGCTTGGAGGGAGAATGCTTCTGAATTCAATACTCACTACCAAAAAAAAAAAAAATTGAAATTTGATACTTTCTAACTAAAATCAACCTACTCTTTGTAGTGTACTGCTTTCTCTTTTTTGTTTTCAGTTTACATATTTTTTCATAGTGATTCTTCCATATACTCTAAAAATGTTTAGTAAAAAATCAATTAAAATGGATACTATGTGAATTATTATTATTTACTCCTTTTTATATTTTTAGAGAATACTGAAAGTGTAGTATTCAGTAGTTTAAAAGACAATGTGTTTACACTTAAATATTGTCAAGTGTTAAACAGTTATATAAATGTAAAATAAAAATCATTTATGAAGTCCTTGAAACAAATTTTTACCTGCTATATAGTATTGTTACAAATAATAAATACAGTCCATTTTTTTTCTTATGAAAAAGGGCTTCTCTAAGAAGTGTTTTTAAAAACAGAAAGCAAGCCAGGCGTGGTGGCACATGCTTGTAATCCCAGTACTTGGGAGGCTGACACAGGAGAATCACAGATTCATGGCCAACCTCAGCTCCTTAATGAGCCCTATTTCAAAATAAAGAATGAAAAATAGGGCTGGGGGTGTAGCTTGGAGATGGAATGCTCCTGGGTTCAATTTCCAGTACCTAAAAAAAACAAACAAACCAAAAAACAAAAAAAACCAGAAAGGAGGCAAAGAAAGTAGCTCAGTGATAGATTGCTTGTTTAGTATGCATGAAGCCCAGGGTTCAATCCCCAGCATGACAAAAAAGATAAAAAAATTTTTTAAGAATGAAAGAAACTACAGTTTATGGATAACTCATTTTAAAATTGGAATCGTACTGTGATATTCCAAGTTAAAATTTTAACTTTTTATATTTTATTGATATAATATTATCTATAAAATGTTTGTAACATTACTCATAACAAAAAATGTAAGATTTCAGGGATAACATTTGTAAAAATTTAAGAATTACCATATCTCCATACAATTTTTCAAACTTGCATGTGAACATTTCTGCTTGAGTATAAGTAGTAAAATCCCTGCCATGAGGCTCCTGTTGACTCAGCATTGGCTCCATCATCTCTGCCCCACACTGAGTCAGATTGACCACAAGATTTTGTTGTGCTCGATTAGCCGTGGTTCACAATTACTATCACAGGAGTAATAAACAGGATTGGCCATACAAATAGAATTTTGTTTCATGATATGATTTCAAAGATAAAAAAAAAAAAAAGCAATTGCTTCCAGCTTGAGGAAGCAATTCCCCTACTGCTTTACCTGAAGTTCCTCAATTAAAAACCTACCTCATAGATTATTTTAAGTATCAAATGAGTTAATGTTTCTAAAATCACACACAGTAGTGAGTGAATGATTATTAAACAGTTTCATTTCTTCTACTTCTATTGTGTTTTAAGAAATAAGATTACTGTGGTTCGAATGTGTGTCCCTTCAAAATTCATATGTTGGGACTTAATTCCCAATGCAATACTATTAAGATGAGGAGCCTTTGGGGAAGTGATTAAGTTATAAGAGTTTCACCTTGTGAATGGGACTGGTGTATATAAAAAAGGTTTCAGAGAGCTTCCTGTTCCTTCCAACCCTTTCGCCTTTCCACCCTTCCACTACATGAAGATGCCATGAGAAGACACCCTTTAATGGAATAGACCATCAGACATAAAATCTGATGGCCTCTAGATCCTGAGCTTTCAGTCTCCAGAACTATGAGAAATAAATTATTATTTCATGCAAATTACCCAATCTAAGGTATTGTGTTATAGCAGCAGGCATGGACTAAGACAGACATTAAACCATAGAGTGATTTTTACCTCAGGAATTAGTTTCTTCCATCTAGTCCCCAGAACCAGAATTAATAGGGGCAAATCAGAGAAGACAGGAAGAAATTGAGTATCTTCAAGGAGGAAGAGAAACCAATTCTGAAGGTTAAAGGCTCAGAAGGCAGAGAATCTATTAATAAAAGACAAGATACAAATGCCCCTTCATTCACAATTTTTCCCAGTGTCAATTTGCCTTCCACGTAATTCGGCAATGTCAAGCTCCAGCAATATACTCTGCTAAACTCTTCTGTAGAGTGTGCAGAACCACTATTTCATTTTTGTGCCTAAATTCAGAGGCTTAAAGGAAGAAAATGTTAATGTATAATTGATTGAGATGATGTTTGAGTACCAAATGTGGGTTATGTTGATTTTAACTTTCTTTTCCCCATCAAAGACACTTCTCCCCACACACTTTGATGTAAGGTAAAGGAAATTGTCACTTATTTAACAGTAGGGTTAATATGTTTAGATGGCCATAATATCACATATAGAAACATAATTTATTGTGTGTGTGTGTGTGTGTGTGTGTGTGTGTGTGTGTGTGTGTTACTGGGGATTGAACCTAGGGGCATTCTACCTCTGAGCTATACCCCCAGGACTATTTTATTTTCATTTTGAAACAGGGTCTCCCAAGGTTGATGAGAGTCTCACTACTTGCAGAAGCTGTCCTTGAACCTGCGATCCTCCTGTCTCAGCCTCCCAAGTACTGTGATTACAAAAGTGTGCCACCATGCCTGGCATAACATAATTTCAATGCACATTCTCTCTCCATGAAGTTAAAGATAAAATTTAATGTATAAAATAGTCATTTTTGCTAAGAACTTTAAGTACTGAAACCATCATATAGATTTAATTTCTAAATATGTATGAAAATATGTAAATTTGAAGCATCAGATATGTATGTTTACAAATTATACCTACATATACCACAGCATCTGAATGCAAATTAAAATTTTTCAATTCATTTTGCAAGTATTAATTTGTTTTTTCCCAATTCAGTGGTCACCTGCTTTTTTGTTTAAATGATCCACTACTTGAATAACTTACAAGTTTAAACTGTTGAGTTTTTTTACTTTACTGACTTGAAGCTTTTCTTAATTATTGAGATAGACAAATAAATCACAATATTCTCTAACTAGGTTTTTTGTTTGTTTGTTTGTTTAAATACAAACTTATTTTGTCCCTGATTCTACAATATCTAAACCTTCCTGCTTTTACCCCTTCTCATCTTTACTTACAATAAGCAACTTTCCAAGCCTCAGTTTCTGCCTCTGAAAAATGAGGTCGACATGAACTACAGAGTTTTCAGGATTGAATGAAATAATGTATGTAAAGCATTCAGCAGAGTAGCTTTGTCTGGTTTCATTAATTCTTTCTTCTCATTTCTCTTCTTGTCGCTTCTAGAGCAGTCAGAGTAATTGCAATGTATGAGAAAGAAGTACTTGCTCAATCATATCTATGGTTCATTCCCCAGTTAAGGCATCAATTTGATGTTCAGAAATTTCCTTATATTATGCTATTGAGAAAATCCAAGACATTTACCCACTTAACTAACTGCATAATGCTCCACCTACATTCTACCAGAGGATACTTCATGATAGGACTACTGTAAAATCTCCCTTTTGCAGCCACAGTTGCTTCAAGATGGATGATCTAAACCAAATGCCAGAATTGGAACTGGAGAGGCTTTGATGGAATGTCTGATTTCCCATTAACTGTTGGAGGTAAAGCAGTAAGAATTAAAGTATTGAGAATAGACATATTAATTACTAATTTTCTGCTAATAATAGAAGAACTGACTGGACATCAAGCCACTAGGGGTTGCTGCTCTTGTTGGGACTTGTTTGGACAGACGGTAGGAATTGAGTAGCATCTTCTGATTCCATGAGAACACTCTGTCCTGACATTTTTTTTGTTTGTTTCGTTTTTTTGTTTTTGCAGTACTGGAATTGAACTCAGGGGCATTCTACCTCTGAGCTACACCCCCAGCCCTATTTTTTATTCTTTACTTTGAAACAGAGTCTCACTAAGTTGCGGAGTGCCTCACTAGGTGGCTGAGGCTGGCCACGAACCGGGATCCTCCTGTCTCAGCCTCCCAAATGCTGGGATTACAAGCATGTGCCACCACGCCTGGCTTGTCCTGACATTTTTAACTGATTCCTAAGTGTATGGCAGTTGACAAAAAGGGGGTTTTGTTTGTTTGTTTGTTTGTTTGTTTGTTTTTCCGGTACTGGGGATTAAACTCAGGGGTATTCTACCTCCAAGCTATACCCCCAGCCCTATTTTTTTTATTCTTTATTTTGAAACAGAGTCTCACTAAGTTGCGGAATACATCACTAGGTAGCTGAGGCTGGCAGCGGACCCAGATCCTCAGGTCTCAGCCTCCCGAATGCTGGGATTACAAGCATGCACCACCACACCCAGCTCCAAAAGGTTATTGATTATAGTTCACATTAAAATTTAGAGATAAGTTAATTTGATGTGAGTGGGAAAACCATTAGTTAGTGTCTTCAATCAAATACACGAGGCTTTTGGGAGAAAAATTTATAAATTAACCCATAATTGTGAATTCTCTGTGTTTTTACAATGTTCATGAAATCCCTTGAAGCAAAAATAAATACCTCTTGGGGGAGAATTTCCCATATCTTTCCCTTGAGTATCTCGAATATAAATTTCACAAAAAACATAAATTCACACTATCGATTCACTGTGCATAGTTTTCACCAAATATAACCCCAACATTCTGAAAGATATGATTGATGTTTAAATTCAGATTTTGCATACCTTAAACACCATATTTTACATAAAGTTGTGAAATACTAGGAAAATGTTCCTGTCTAATATAGTTATAATTTGAAGAACTTTCACATAAACAAAATTATTTCAATTTAATTTTAAAAGTTTCCAGAGGTAACTAGCAATTCTGGGAACCAGGAAACTTACTTTTTATTATATTGTCGCTGTCCAACTTTGAACTTTTGAAAAACATGTCTATCCATTTATGCCATTTTTTTAGAAATTGATGAATTAAAATTGTCAACACTAGTTTCAAGTCTAAATATGAATTCTCAAAACTACATTAAGGACATGTGATTAGAAAAATATCAATATTTCTCAAAACTATGATGCAGACAATTAAGAAATGTCTTGAGCTGGGTGTGGTGGTACATACCTGTAATCTTGTAATCCCAATACTTGGGAAGCTGAGACAGAAAGATATGAGGTTCGAGGCCAGCCTCAGAAATTTAGCAAGACCTTGTCTCAAAACAAAAAATAAAAAGGACTTGGGTTGTAGGTCAGAGGTAGAACACCCCTGGGTAAAAAAGAAAAATCTTGAGGGAGAAAATTTTGCTTGATAAGATAAAAATTTTTTATGACATTAAAAGAAAAACATCATCATTAGATGTGGAAAACAACTACTTTTGTCAATCTCAATAAATAAATACAAATTATACTTACCAATGAGAAATTAGAACAATGAATTGATGTCCCAAGCCCTCACTTTCTTATTACTTTCTTAATCATCAACCTAAAATTTCTTATCCCCAGTTTCAATCACTACTCTTAAATAACTCTATTCCCCAATCAATATTTGTGATAGTACTTAATATTAGTGATAGTATTTTTATCAAATATTTTATTATAGGAAGGTTCAAAAGTATTTGCTAAAATATCATATTTATTCTTAAAGGTCCTTTTAAAAAATGGATATTGAATTCATTGGTCAAATATTTAGGTAAGAAATTATTTCTTGTGATTTTTCTTTGAACTTGCATGCATAATTATGGAAACAAAGCATACAAGTAAACAGGCACATTTTTGTCAGTGTGTTGTCTCTCTATCCTTCTATTTTTTACGGTCCTGAGTGAATAATCAAAGACAATCAAGTCAAAGTTTTGTTCCTATTCAGCCCAAATGGTCTCATTAGTCTTACACAAATTAACAAACAAGTGTATGTGCCTCACTTTAGGTTTTTAAAATATAAGTATTATTCTTTTATGTATCAAAATGTCACTTTAATCATCACATCCTCAAATAAATTCTGCCTGACCAATCTAAAATAATTCCTATTTTATGTTTTATTTATCATAGCATTTATAACTGATATTTTCTTTTATTCACTTATTCATTAACTGTCTTTCCTCTTTAAAACATAGCTTCCATTATCATAAATAAAATTGATGAGAATAAAAGAGTACAAAGCATGCAACTTATCAATGAATATTTTTTGAATAAATACTAAATACAAAAAAAGTTTGATTTTTCTAAGAAAAATGTATTGGATAATTTTCTAAATAATTTTAATTACATGATTATGAAGCATTATTTAAATTCTAATTATTTCTAGAATTATATGCATTCACCTAATCTCTCCTTCTTTCTGTCAATATAACATATTCTAAATGTGGCAAGCTGCAGACATTTTTTAGAAGACTCTTTCAATAATTTAACATACTAAACAGTTAAAATATAAGTTGCCTTCAAAAGAGAATTACTAAACAGAGCACAGTGGTGCATACCTATAATCCCAACTACTTAGGAGGCTGAGATAAGAGGGTTGCAGGTTCAAAACCAGCCTGGGCAACTTTGTGAGCTCTCGCCTCAAAATAAAATAGTAAAATGGGCTAGGAGTAGAGCTCAGTGTTAGAGTCTTTGCCTAGTATGTAGGAGGCCATGGGTTAGATCACCAGTACAAAAAAAAAACAAAAACAAAAAACGAAAGGATGAATGGGAATTACTGAAATCAATTGACCAGTTATCTAGATGTAGTTTGATCTATGGGTAACAAGTGCTTATTCCTTCTACCAATTTCAGAATTGGGCCTTGGCTTGCTATTCTCTGCTCTCTACCCTTTTCCCTTGTCAAATTCCACATATTGCATTATTTTAATTACAAATCTCTACAAATGCCCACTAAATAGAATCAAATTCCTATATCTGGGTTTCCTAATTAGCTAACACTGAAAACTCAATACTTTTGAAATAAATTAGTCTGTTTTCTTCTCTACCCTACTTTTTGTAGCCACCAAAGGCAATAAATGCTATCATTTGGGTCTAGAATGTCCCCTAAAGGCTATGTGTTGGAGATTTGATCCTCAGCTTGGCGCCACTGGAAGATGGTGGAAACTTCTGGGAGGTTTTAGGCCACTGGGTCATGCCTTTCAACAGGACTGTGAGACACTGGTCTCTTTGCCTTGCTCTTTGGATTCCCAGCTACCATAGGTGAGCCATTTGTTCCACCACATTCCCCTACCCCGTGCTATGCTACCTCACTGCAGGACTGAAAGGAATGGGTCCACCCAAGCATGGGCTGAAACCTGCCAAAGTGTACGCCAAAATCAACCTTCCCTTTTTAAAAGTTGATTTATCTCAGCTATTGTTATGATAATAGAAAGCTGATATAACACATTAATATAAAACTTTTGATTTTAAAAAAAAGTCTGTATTTGCTCTTTTTAAAAGGTCTTTAGCATGTCTTCTGTTCTTTCCCAATTTCAGGTTCCATCCCCTTCTCAGAGTATCTCAACAATTTCCAACTGGTTTCCCTAATTCCGCACTAGGATCATTTTGCCTGCCCCCCTGAATACCGATGACAGTGAACCCTTCTTTAAATGCCTTTCTCCTCATTTTTGTATATCTGTAATATTTTGCTTCAGGAACACCTCTCAAATCTATCTACCTCTCTTCATTTTTACAACCAGCACCCTTGTCTCAACCATAATCATCTCTTAATTCTTACCACAGGTTCATAGTTTTCTCTCACTCACTCTTGCTTTCCTCCAATACATATGCCACAAACTGAATGATCTGTTTAAATAGTAAGTGCAAATATACAAGCCCCTTGTTAAAATCATTCAGTGGCTTTTTGCTACACTTAGATCAAAGACAAAAACCCCACAATGTCTGCCTACCACTCTGATCTCAGCTTAGGCTATCCTACCTTGATCTCTATGTATTTTTGTACTTTACTCACACTGATCTTGAAGTTCCTTAAACATGGGAGGCTTCCTCCTGCCTAGGCATCTTGGAATGTGTTGTCTTATAGTCTATAAGCTTTTGCCTGTTCCCTTTCCTTTACTCAGTCATCTTCTATTACTTTTGTTCAATTCTTCATACTGTACTTCTGAAGACTTCTAATCTTAGAGCCTTTTGTCCCCAACTTATCCCTGCACTTGTCCATTGTAGAACTATCATACCCATGACTAGTCAATCGTATAATCTGTTGTGTAAAGTCTAGTTTCCCAGCTAGAATACAAATTTCCTGATGTCAGGCATAAATTGATTAGGTTCACCAGCATTCTCTCAGTGCTTAGCATGTGACTTTGCCCATAGTAGATGATCAATAAATACTTGAACATACATATCAAAGAAAAAACCCGAAGTAGCAATCCATACTTTCCACCATAATATCTATGTCCAGTGGCCAAGTTTCAAGACTATAAATAATCTGGCCTCAGTCTACTTATCTATGAATATTAATCACCATTACTAAATATAAAGCCTTTCTCCCTTCTTACTCTCAAAAATATACTCCACTCATTCATTCATCCAGTTCTTTATCAATCATTTGGTTTTCCTGTTCCATAATGCTCCTACTTCTACCTGTCTTAATTCTAAAACTCTTTCATAGCCAAATTCAAAGCTACAAATATTACTTTCTTTAAATCCATTCTTCTTTATTGTGGATTTCTATAATGCTACTAGTAAGTATCCCATTATTTAATATTATCTCACATTGTTCACTAACTTTTCACATTTAATCTACTCTCCTCAATCAGATACTAGGTTTCTTAAAGTAAGTTAACATCATTTCTTAATACTTTTTTCTAAGTCTCTCTCTTTCTCTCTTTTTTTTTTTTTTTTTTTTTTTTTTTTTGGTTACTGGGGATTGAACTTAGAGGCATTCTACCTCCAAGATATATCCCCAGCCCTATTTTATTTTGAGACAGTGTCTAAGTTGCCGAGGCTGGCCTCAAACCTGTGATCCTCCTATCTCATCCTTCCAAGTACTAGAATTACAGCATACACCACCATACTCAGACTTTTTCTGGGTCTTCTTTCAAAGCTTTGTATCTCTCAAGCCTATACCCAGATGGACTGCATAAACAGCCCCTAGCACTGTATATTCTTACAAGATACTCCACAATACTTTCTGGTTAATAGATTTCCTACTGGCCCAGAAATTCTTAGCTGACTTCTACATATTTAGGTAGATCTTTAGTGAAGGAGGAGCAGTATGGCCACTTGTATATCATAGACTTCTGTAATTGAAAGTCAAAAGTATGAAATTGTTCCAGACAAAATATTTTAGCTGAATTTTCTGCTTTGTTTTGTGATAAAATCTATTGACAAATACCCATTTGGTTCGGATTTTACCAGAATCCTGAGTCATGTACAAGGTATTTGAGTTGCAAAGACATATTCAAGACAGTTGAGTTGCAAAGTCCATTATATATCCCAGGTTATCACTTGGTACCTCTTTGCACCAAAACAGAGTCCACTGTAGTTTCAAAATATGCATTCATGAATCAAAATAATATGTTAAGAATCTTAAAGAGTTAATTGGATCAATCAAATGTTTAACCCATCTCCCAAATCAAGAACATTGTGTCTCAGTGGGACATAGATAGGAAAGGGCTACACTTTTCTGACAATTCATTTTCTACTACCTGGTCTTGTAAACATACCTATTTGTGTGTCAACTCAACAATCAACTGTTTGGCTATTTTCCAAGAATCACTGAACCTTGTTCATAGGAACTTAATAGGAGCTTAATAAATGTTTCATTGATTTGAGTTTCCCATCTTACATTTGTTATTTTGAACCAACATTGTGTGAAAATGTGAAAAGAATTTTTCATGGTTTATATCAAATCCTATATTCCTATTTCTGCATGAAAATATAATCAGTGATGTAAATTCTCCGTGTAGCTTTTTGATTGTAGGTGAGGTATTCAAAAAGATTAATTTTTGAGCCACAAGAGTACTGTTTAGTAGCAAGTATTTAATTCTTAATTCCTAGGATATATAAGGCAAATAATGGAGATTTCAAAAATAATCCTTAATCAAGGAAAAAGCAAGACCAGGAAGGTTTTTACCCTCATTTATTTCTTCCATCATCAGTTAAAATTCTAAGCATTTCAGGCCATTTACCTGCAGCATGCTTCTACAAAATAGGTACTAATCAAAGTAAAATAAAAATATTTAAATTACCTGTAAAATGCTTTTGTTCAAAATGTGTTTATAATTCTATGTTCTAGAATTCAGTTCTCAGAGTTATCTTGGCACTGTTCCATGGGCACTGGCTATCCCCATATGCAGCCGTGAATCCTAAATATGTATCCTAAGAGATTCAAAAGTTAGCTCAGTGGTTGCTTACAGTCACTCACTCACACCCAAATGATACAATGGTCTTACTCTATCTAGGAAAAGTAATCTTAACAAAGCTGGACAGCATCAAGAGGGCTTCCACGTTGGGGGAACCAGTCTATTTAAATCAATTCCTTAGATCCATAGGACAACAACTATCTCAGAACAATTAATTTCTTATTTAAATATATCCATTTTTCATCAACAAATACTTATCGAGCATCTACTATATGTCCAATGCAGTATATTCAACAGTGAGCACGACAAACAATTTCCTTCCTCTACAAAACTTACACATATTCTGAGTGTCTGTGCACTGGAAAGGGCTGAGGGGCGGTGATGAGCAAATAAAAAGTAATATTGGTTTCAAGGACGACAGAATAAAAAATTGAAGTCAAAATTTTCAAATTAAAGAGTATGCTATATAAAAGGCACATCAGGAGCACACTTTTCTTACACAATGGACTATATACATATATTGTTTAGCTAGTTAGCAAGATAAGCTAGAGAGATACAGATTCATGACCACATATTTAATCCAAGCAATCTTTCCAAGATCACACATCCATGGCATTCACTGGCCCACAGTGAACAAAGGAAACAGTATCACAATTCAGTGTAACATATCACTCATAAAAGCAAAATTTTATGAGCTTAATTGTAGGTGGTTTTTTATTATAGATGTGTTTATAAGCCAATTACTGAAAATAATTAATGAACAGAATCAGCAAGACGTTCTAAATGAATTTTTAAAGTATTTGTTCTTCAGGTTCACTTGAGAATGTATATATACACCACTCATTAATCTGCCCTGAATTGGAACTATGCAAATTCCAAGTAAATTCCTCATATAAATAAATACACATAAAGCAAAATAGTCCAATGAGTATAAATACTTAAAATAAAATAGCAAATTTTACACAAATGGCCAATTCCTATATTGTATATTGTTTTTACACCTTCTAAATTTTATTTAAAATCATCTATTTCTAGCCAATTGTCTACTCAGAACATGTAGACAATACAAACTTCTAAAAAATAATTTATTACTGTTGTATTAAATATCAATTCACATTCAAAGAGGAACATTATATTCCAAAATGCTCGAGTATAGCCCAGTCTTACTGTTAATGCATTCTTACACTTTTGCATATGCGCCCTCATAAATACTCCACTGTATTAGAAAATATCCTCTTAAAGGCACTTAAATGGGCAGAAATGATTTTATGGAAGCATACAATTAATTTTTGATCATGACAGGTATGTGTAGACTAGAGAATTAATGAAAAGCAAAGCATCTTAAACTAACAGGCTTTTAATGTTATGAATTTGATTTTTCAAGAAATATATGTCATTTATTTTCAAAATGGAATGATAGAAATACTTCCCAGAGCCTATCAATAGTATTTAAAATAAGATACTCATAACTTTCAAATACTGCTTTTACTAGTCATCATTTGTCATTAAATGTAACTGTATATTTGAGAGCTTTCTAATAATAGCCTTTAATTAAACCAAGGACTGTTAGAGGGTTTCCGTTGCCCTTTGAAGTTCTTAATTATTACTTGTATCCAGCCTTTTATGGTACACTTAAGGTTAAATTAAATAATTCAAATATACCTTGAAGAAAAATATGAAGACTTTTGCCTGTTTTAATTAAATCTCTGAATTTCAGGACTTGAAAATAATAACATATGTTTTGATTTTTTTTTTCATGGCCGAATGGTAAAATGCTCGCTATATTAAACAACAACAAAAAAAATGGTAGCTTTTTATGGGACTAATCGCTAAGCAGATGCATGTAAATGAGCTATTTTCTATGCATGGCTTCCAAAAGTGCTAATTAAATAGTTGGTATTCAAGGCTATGCTCGTTCATTGTTTAGTGACACACAAATCCAGCGATGTGTGCCAGCAGACATTTTAAGTTGAATGTTTTCTCCTCTACGGCCTTTGTCATGAAATGGTGGCACCATGATGAGAACACTAGTGTAAGCAAAACATTGAAATATGCTTTAATAATGTTTTAACCATGTAGTGACACTAGTCTAGTTTTCTAATGAATTTTTAATTTCTTTTTTCTTATAAGGGTGGTATGAGTTATCGCTGATGCATATTAAATCATATACATGAGTCATTTTCTCTAAATTTGCATAAAATGGCTAAATGCTAATGCACCAAATGGAGCTTACTATACGAGGTACAGCAAATATTCCCTTGAAGATTTTCTGCAATCAATCTCCTGTATTTCATTAGCAACCAGATAAGGTGTGGTCTGCAGAATAAAAAAGAAAAGTGTGTAGCTCATGAACTTATGAGGCTTCAGATGATTTCTACATGGTGATTAGAGGGAATTCTGCAATTAGAATTTATGTAGGTAAAACACACACATGCTTCCTTTAAAGGCACAGTGTCACATGGGTTCTGAACAGAGCCCTGACAATGTTAAACAATGAAAAGGCACCACTTGATTATTGTGATTTTTCTATATCCACAATTAAATGAAGGGAAGCCATACTTGGAGTTTAATATCATTTGACTGGTATAACCCTTACTCAAATTTTACAATTTCCTTACTATGATCATGAAAGAACTTTAAAAAATAACCATGGGTGAAATGTTTAATTTCCTAACTTTTCCCTTATTCCTTGATAAATAATTGTGAGGAATTTTCTGCACCTAATGTTTAACATTTAGAAATTATTTTTCTATCACCAAAATACCCTTACTGAACTGGAATCAGGATCACATGCCATACAAATTACATCAGGTTAATAGTATTATTGGGCAAACCAGAGATGTTCACTTGAAGGATAAACTTGCTGCTTACTCCACCCATCAACCTTTTTCTCATCCCCCAATGTTTTCACCATCTGGAATATTTTTGACCTGAAAAAATTGGGGAAGGGGATGGCTATTTAAAAATAAATGTATGCTTTGCCCTACAGTTATTTTGAATTAGTCTTGATAAATAATTAAGGAATGCATAATATATTATTTAGATGCCATGGTCTTAAGAATTTGAGTGGTATTTCAAGTACAATTATAGTCATTTATTTATCAGTAGAAAATTTACATAATCACACTTCAAAATCCAGTGGACTGGAGAGATATCAGAAAGACACCCATGAATGTGGTAATGACTCTGAGCATTAGATTAAGTTAATAATGTAGTGATGCACATGATATTCTAATGTCTAGCACTGCAATATTTGATCACTTAAATGATAAAAGCATAAATATTTTTCCCTTTTCAACTGAATTTTATGCAGAAGGGCTCTTTCTAGGATAAAGTGCAATTTGGAAAATCAAAATTGAGTTAGACAATCTCTAATAAAATAGAGATGGTTAAGTTTAACTTTTAATAAAGCCAAATTTCTATTTCCAATGGCTAAGAAAATAATTTTGTCCTAAAATAATTACTGGTTCGCAAAAGTATTGTTCACTTCATGTACTTTGAAGTGGCAATATAGATCTTAAGACTAAAGTCCAGAAAAATGACAGAAACTCAAGTCCTCTCTCCTGTCAGTGAGCACAGCATGCAAAGGGAGGATTACCTATTGGAGAGGCAACACACTTCCTGTTAGCTCAGTCATGCTATGGATTCTTCCTGAGCAGCTAGTCCATCTGAGACAAATGTGGCAGAAATATATGCAGTATTTGTACTGCACTGTTTGAATCACTGGAATCCTATGTCATACCTGCAAACTGAGATTTCAGACTCTAATTGAGCATGAATGTTCAATGTGAAAAACTAAGCTACTCAGCAATTTCTTACTTTATTTGGGAATAGCTGAACTTTTTATTACTTATATTAATCTAAGTAGCTACAAATTGTGATCAGTCAATTTATAAAGCAATGCAAATGTAAATTCATTAGTTAATTCTTATTTCCTTGCTGTCTAGATACTTTCACTATTGCAACCAATTAAGAGGCATATACTATATAAACCCTAAAGATGAAGATCTCTGAAAATTATTTTTCTTCCATTCTTATCAAAACCACTCGCCATGAATTAGTCATGGTAATAACTTCATATTTAAGGCTTCTAAACAGTTTTTGAGCTATTCCACAGACCATTCAATATCTTCAACTTCAGATTCCTAATGTCAGCAAATGCTAATTTAACTTTCCATATAGATCATGTATTTCAAGGATAATTTAATACATTAAAATAATATATACTGAACAGCTACAGTATACAAACTGTGTGCTTTTTAAAAATAAGACCTAAAATCTATTTGAGTTCCTCTCACTGTTACATACATGCAATAGTTTCAGGTACCTTCATAATACTCACTGAATTAAAAATAAGGACTAAGTACACTTCTATTATTACTACACAAGAGATCTAGCCTTGACAGGAAGCAAGTCCATGGATTTTGAATTTCAATGATATTAAATCTATTATTGTCTTTATGAAGGTATCATCTCCAGATAAATTATAGAAAGTTTTTTCATTAGGCTAGGGTTGGTAAATACATAAATTATGTTTGAGATACTTATTCAGTGAAAATATTTCTTAGTCATACCTGTTAGAAAATTTTCCATTTCAGTAAATTTCACTCATATCTGTATGTGTGTGTGTGTGTGTGTGTGTGTGTGTGTGTGTACAGGATTTTTTTCCTAAAAGACAAAAATTAAGAAATACTGTGGGTAATATTCTGTAAGACACTTTTTGTGATCTAATTAATGTAAAGTGTTTATTGGTGGTTTGATTTTATTTGCTTGGGTTTTTGTGTTGTCACTGTTATTTTGTTTTTACACACAACCTCCATCTCAAGTGGCTCCTTCACCATTCATTACAGGTTTTTACCAATTATTAAAGTGATGACCATCTATAGTTATTTCTTATCTCAGACTAGCTATTAATGATATGACATAAACATTTTAACCTTGTCAAGTTTGAATTTTGAACTAAAAAATAACGCCAAGAGCCAGGTTGCAGTTAAAATTCTCTTGATAGCTTGTTTTCCCAGGGCAAGTGACTATTAAAAGAAGCTCAGAGAACACAAGAAATCCGTCAGATAGCTACTTAGTGACAGAGTCAGATGAATATTGTTAGGTAAGTGTTTTAATAACGCAGCATTTTCCAAGCACTTTCCCAGGATTATTTCTAATTGGTCCTGTCATATAGTAGTCGCAAACTGCCTTAAAACAGTAATCAGTATAAAACTAGTTGAGCAAGCCTTTGACAGAAAGTTAATGATATGCTATGAAATTTACCTGTGAAATACTGAGCAAGACTACTTTTTCAAAAGTAAAAAGTAAACGGCCTTTGTAATGCAAATATACCAGTGGCAAGAAAGCCACCACCTTTGGAATCCTGAAACCTCACCATAGCTTCCAACTGATCTTGTGCAACCTTTGGTTAATAAAATCAAAATTGTGACAAGGTGCCCAGTACTCTTAAATGTCACTAAAGCACAGCCCACAGATTATGGTGAGTTGGTGCACACCAAGATGCCTGGGCCTTGGTCCAAGTGCCTGCGCCCATCAAGCAGCAAGACCACGGGTGGCCTCCCTGGATGATGGACCATCACCTGAAGCATCACCTGAAGCGAGGACCCGGGTGGCTCCTCCTGGTTCCGCCCTCCTTCCCCTCTTCCAAGACCCTGCTCTTTCCTAGCCTCAGCCCAGTGCTGAAGAGCCAGGCCTGCTCCAGGCGAGGTGGATTTAGCCTGGTTAGAGTTAAGATGGTATCATTAGCTGCGCACAGCGTGACTTCCCGCTAATCCTCTCGGCAACTTACAACAAGTTTAAATGTCCATGCATGATGTTATTAACTGGCTTTAGTAAGTGCTTAAGACCCAGCTCTCTTTTTAAAGTAATCTCTGAACAAGTTCTACTGTATCCACCCAACAAAGAGATTAATATTTCCAGCAAATCTGATAGAAGGAAGATGCGCCCTGAGTTCCAAAAGAGCAATGGGGATAGAGGTGGACTTGGCTCCTGGAAAGGGCCCAGAGAAGCATGCGCTCGGTCCCCGCCCTGAAAACCCCCAAGGGCTTCCCCGGGGAGGGGGACCCTATCCGTAGACGTCGTTCCGCTAGGTTAAAAACGCGTGTGTGGAGGGGGAGGGGCGCTGTCTTCATCAATGATGTTGATCATATCCAGGGAAGAAGCCTGGCACAACTGGAAAAACTCAGAAGAAAGCCCCTTCATTACAAGTTGCCTGGCAGCCCGAGCAAGGGCCCCGCGGCTGGGGAAGCCGCCCGACGTCCAGGCGTGTCAAAACCTCGACGCCACCCCATTCACAAACTCCACTCGGGGATTCCCAAGCCACCGCCGACCCAACGTGGCCCAGAGAGGCAACAAAAAAACCCTCTGGGAACAGCCGTCGGGGACTCAGCTCCGCCTGCGCGGCACCGGAGAGGCTGACCCGCCACTCCGCCGCGGCCCGGGAGTCCCACCGCGTCCAGAACTCCAGCTCGCGCCAACTTGGGCCGCCTCCCCACCCGCTTCGCGGCGCGCGCGCCCCCAGCCTCCCAGCCCGCGCCCGCCCCGGGAGCGCGCGCGCCGGCGCACCAGCTCTGGTAGCTCGGGCAGCCGTCTCCCGGGAAACACCAATCAGACGCCGGCTTTCAGGCGAGCGCCCCGAGCAGCCGCAGCTGAGGGAGGACCTGGGCCGTTGGCGGTCGCCGGGAGGCGTCGTGCGGCCCAGCGGCGGGCAGGCCGTGAGCGCCGCGGCCGGAGCCGAGCCCAGCCGCCTCCCCCCGGGGCACGCCGCCCACACCGCGCACCTAGCGAGGCGGCTGCTAAGCCTGGCTATTTTTAGATCTCTAGACTGCGCTGTGCCCGCGCAGAGCTAAAACCGAGTCGAACACCAAGCACAGTGATGTGCTTCTCTTTGAACAAATATGGCTCAGAACTCCATATTTCCATGAATAAAGTCGATTATCTGCACTTTTTAAAGCTCTACCCCCTGTGGTCTGGCAGTTGGCTGCAAAGCGGAAAGCCACACGCTCCAACCTCAAAGATGGTCATCACCTTTCTAAGGAAGTGCACTAACTCCCGCGGCCCTGATGGAGGGCAGGCAGATATTCCTTAGCAATCATAACTATAGACTTTTCATTTCCATTCATCATCTTAGAATTAATTCCACAATAAAGTTGAACAATTCCCAGAAGGGGTGAAATAGGAATGGAGGTTTCTGCTGATTTCTGTACTGGCTTGTTTAACTTGTGCTAAGAAACCCATGAACAGAAAAACAGGATAACAAAGCCATCCATTAAAATCCAGAGACACTGAAGAACTGCTTTACATGCCCCATCGCTGTAGGACGTGTTTAGCTGTCTCGAAGAACTAATGTTAAAACAATTGACCCAGTATTACAGATATCTTTTACTCAATAACTTTGGTTCTAATTAGTTCTTAATCTTAAGGGACATCTTGTCCCATGTCGCCCATCTCACCACCACCACCGCCCAACATCCATCCCAATGCAACATATTATGGTGGGTTTTACTCGCTCTAGCAAATTAGGGGAAAGATAAGTCACAAAAAGACAAGGTGGAAAAAGGATATCGATATTCCTAAGCCACAATGATATTTTCAGATGTGTATAGATCCATGGGGTAAAATAAACCTAGATAATTAGTTAACTTTCATTATCTAGACATATTGGAAAATAAAACGTTTGGCTTCATCTCTCCATTTTTAAAAAGTCAAAATTTTAAAAAGTGCTAAAGTATCCTGAAGTGTTTACATGTTATCTATGAATAGGAAGAATGTTTCTCAACTTGAAGTATAAGCATCTTTATCTTTTTACTATTTATCTCTTAATTTTCATCAGACTACACAAGATCAAGTTAGAATTTCATATATTTATTTCATATATTTCCAAATAAGACAATCATTTTATTTTTAAAATAAACACAGCACTACTAGTAGAAAATTTAGTGTTTAGACTTAAAGAAAAGCCACTTTAGGAAATCATTGTATTTTGAATGTAAAATAATGCATTTATCTCATTACTATGCATATTAATGGTAACTTTAATAGATACTGGTGAATATCCCCATTCATATTCTCTGCAAAGATCTTGCAGGTTTCCTATACATCTTTTTTAACCTCTTCCCAATTTCCATTTTTGTTGTTCTTTGGGGTTTTGTTGTGTGACTGTTTATATTACATCCTCAATAATTCAATTATTGATTGACTTTTCACTGTTAATTTTCTAGTATCATAAAGTAGGACAAGGAAAATCAGTTACTTTTATCTTTATATTTACTTTTAAAGGTATCATTTTACCAGTCTATTTCTAAAGTATTTCGTGAAAAGATTGTATATGTCAAAACCTGCAGTTAACATTCTTGTTTAGAAATACACAAAATAATACCTTTGACGTTGGCAACTCAGATGTATTATTCAGCAAAACAGCAATTACTCATTGTTTTGCACTTACATGTTAAGAACTATGCGACACTTGGTGACACAATAACAAAATTGCAAAGTCAATTATATTTAAAGTAGACATCCTAATAAAACACACACAACCAACTCCTCTTACTCTTTCTGAACTGTTTTTGTTTCCTTTTTCTGACTGTTTACAGTCAAATAGATTGTGTGAATGTTAACCCTAAGGATAACTAATTTACACACATCATGGGGGGCCCAGCTAGAAAATGGAGGGAGGGGTGTAACCTAATGGGGAAGCTTATTTCTGAGGGCACTAGAATCCACCCAGGGAGGTGCCAGAATGTTCTTGTATATTTTTTGGAAATGTATGTCCATTGGGTTCTTTTACAATGTCAATCACAGTGGCAAACTTTGAAAGAGCAGTGGGCCAAATTTTAAAGCAAAATTTAAGCTAGATTCACATTAACAATTCTAAACAAAACTATCGCAGTTAAAGCCAAGTGAAGTCCATTTATATTTAATAAGAGAGGGCTTCAGGTAGAAGTAGGTGTTTGTTTTATTCTATTTTAATTGCACAATAAGCATTTTTGTAACTTAAACTTCCAAGTAATGAATTCCACTCCTCATCACAGTCTGCAGCCTGAATTGAAATTCCCATCAGAAAATTAAAATGTTTGTCTGGATAAAATAACTTCTTAATGAACTCTCTGATTTCTTTTCATTTCTTTTTGTATTTTCTGCAATGTAGCCCCTCGCAATGATATTAGTTCTAGTGTGGGAAAATATTATAATTGAGATCTGGTAAGTTATTTGCAGACTTCAAGTTTTTCTTTACACTGTGCTGACATTTAGTACAGCCCTGGTGAGGAAAACAATACTACCATTCATAGCTCTAGACGTAGATTTCAATCGACTTAAGCGGGCACAATGAAACTTGGTCATTCACTGGTTACCCATATTGTGTTCTCAAATTTTCTCTCAGCAAAAGTATAATGACTCAGTATTGTATGGTCGCATAGACAAGGGCTCGGAACAAGAGACACTAGTTTTGTCTGACGGTGTGAGAAAGTCGTGAAGGGATCTTTTCTTCCAGATGGTGTTAAATTCAGCTGCCTTTTTAACATTGGCCTTGCACAGCAATCTGCTCTCCCCTTTCACAAAGACTGCGCTTGGTTCCCACTAGTTAACATGCATGCTCACGCAACCTGCAACTTCACTCCAACTGTTTTACAATGCAGTGGTATGCCAAATAAACTTGATCCGGTTTCTGCCAATGTTAAAACTAGCTTTCAAAGAACTACTTAACTGATATTTACACTTCTTTTGACTTAAATGTACATGCCTTTGTAATATTTCAGATTTCAAAGAAATATCACCTTATTATAAGGTCATTGGAGAGATTATCTCACACACCCTTCAGACCCAAGCTCAGATACGGTACCTTTCTTCAACACACACAAATAAAACAAAATGTCAGAAGTTTGATGTGTAATAGAAAAAAGAAAAATTGGGACATGTTTCAGCAAGAGTAGTGGAACAGCAAAAAATAAAATGAAAATAACATTGAAATGTATTTTTATTGATCGGTAAGTTATGTAACATTAGTATGATACAAAGCAAGTTTGATATGACAATGGCAAACACATAATTATAATATTGTTTATTTTCCTTCGATGTATATTTAACATATTTACATAAAAGACCAAGATGTAGGCAAAAGCTTCAGTAATTTGACTCCATTGAGTGCTTTCAGTAAACAATAGGTTTCTGCAGCAAACATCTTATTGCCTTAATTGAACCTCCTTGAGAAAGAAAACCACACACTTTGTAATGTAAATGTTAATTGTAGTAGACAATGGTTCTAGGTAAATAGCACCCCTGGACATGAAGTAAATGAAAGGAATACAGGCACTTAACAATGAAAGGTTGTTTGCACAAACAGTGCTTCAAATGTAAATAAACAAGGGTCTTCTCCATGGTCACTACTGTAGTAAAACTTTGGCACGTGTTCAGCAGCCAAATTTATGTCATTAAAGTCTCTCAGAGTTTCTAAATGAAACTAACAATGATTTTACAGGCTTTTCCTATCTGAAGTCTTCTAAGTAGTTGAAGCTACAAAGGAAAATGTACTGCCTTTGAAGAAAAAGTATATATTTGGGAGTGTCAGTAATCTAGGCCATGTGGATGATAACAGGCTATTGGGGGCATTTTCTTTTTACAGTGGTTATATTTATGTATAAGTGCCTATACAAATGTTTGTTTGCTGACATAAGATGAAATGTAAGAACTTTTACCAAAGGACTACAATGGGAACCTCCCAAACCCCAAAGTTTATGCCAGGCACAGTTATTTTTAGATTAAATAAAAAATGGCTGTTTGGAATGCACCTAGCTAGGACAATTCCAAAACAACCTTTTATCACATTGTTGTTGTCATCAACTTGCTATAGGATGATGACTTTATATATAGTTTTACTTCCAGTGTGTACCTATTAGCATAATCAGGCCAAGTTTCTAGGTGGGTCTTATAAGGTAAACAACCAGATGTAGTCATAATAATGAGTTTTCTATAGAGATATGGACTTTAAAATACAACCCAGCCAAAACAAAAGTCCAAAGGTAGTCACAAGGCCATAAGTACAGACAGGATTTCACATGAGGGGCAGGCAGCAGTGGGCCTTTCTTGGGATCATTTTCTACTAGCTTTCCTTAAATATTGAAGATCTCAACCAAAGAAGAAAGCCAAACTTAAGCATGGACAAATTAAACAGCGGTTAAAAAAATTAATAGAAACAGTAATGCAGCAGCTACAGACCAGTTGGCGGTGCCATTTGGGAGGCTGCAGATGGCTGTGGGTGGGAAATGCCTTTACTTTCTTAAGCGATGGAGATGAGTATGGTGTGTGCACTTGATGTTTTTTTCATACCCCTACCCCCCCCCACAGGGCTGTCTGTCATAGGCTGCCGGCCGCTTTACCACTTGCCCCCGAGCGTGGGAATCGGAGCGTCCTGCCGTTCACATCTCCTGCATTCCGTTTAGCGGAATCAATTAGGCAAGACAGACCCTCAGATTCCCCACCCCCTTTCCATTTTTGTCAGGTCTATATACGTCCTAATTATTTCAGTTTGGGATGCCAGAGCTGTTTCCTGGATAGACCTGATCATCCTTAAACAAAAAGAGAGGAGGCGCACACGTGGGTTGTGGCGTAAATGTCACTTTCATTTCCAATGCTAGGCGCAGAGTAAGACAGAACATTTTTTTAACACTTTGACAAGAGGGGAGGCGATCTCGTCTCCATCATGTCTTTCTGCTTCAGTAGCTTCCTCAAGGAAACCCTCTTGGAACAGAGAAGCATCTGTCCTTGTATTTTGAATAGAAGAATAAAAATCAGCCTTGGCTTTTTTTTTTTTTTTTCATTTTCCCTGCTAGTTCTAAGTGCTCAGTAGATATAAATTATTAACCTTTCAGCATAAACTTTTCTGAAAGTCTAATTTCATAGAATTTGACATACAGCCCAAATACATTTAGAGTAGTTTCCAAGCACAATCTTCAGATCTGGTGGGGGGAGGGGCCTCAGAAGGGGACTGCCCCAGTCTACATAATTATGGAATCATTTTTAAACTAGGTATCAGACATGTCTACAACATCTTTCTAAGAAAAAAAAATCTCTCCTGTATAAACTTTTGCCTTAAAATAGAACAAATTGTACATGCATCTTTACTCAGCACTATACAATTCCCCTTTGCAGCTGGAACAACCCTTCTCAAAACCTGGCACCTTTATATATCAGCATGTATGTTACTTAATTTCCTCTCATCCCACCTTTAGTCATAAGGAAAAACAAAAGCAAAAATAAAGTTAGATTCAATAAGTATTCCTGACCTTTCTGGTTTTTACTGTCTCTTGGTTGTAGTCTTTCATTCTCACAAGCTTCCCGGCGATCTTGAAGGAGTTTTTACTTTCGGTTATCTAGCTTTATGAAGACCAATACACTCATACAGCTAGATAACCAAAGATAACAACTCACTTCCCTCTCATGCCTCTGTCTTCTTCTGGCCAGACTCCAGATCCAGATTCTTCCTGGCAGTGCGGAAGAGTAGTCCAGGATACTTGCTGGGCTTAAGATTCCTCCTTTTATGTAAATATGACCTGGTCTCTGTTTGTGTATGTGCGGCTAAAACATCCGAATAAGATCTGTTGCCTTCAGAGTTTATTCCGAACTTTTCTTTTCCCCTTCCAGCAAGTAATCTCCGGCAGCGTTAGCCAACAATTCATCTATTAATATCAGAAAAGAAAACCATCTATTAAGGTGCAGCAAGCTGTTCCGAGTGAGCAGCAGCATCCGTTCCCTTCTCAGGCCTCTATTTGCATTGTAAATTGCTTCATTCTCACGCAAGACTCTTTAGCCTTCCTCTACAGAGATGTGTAAAGCCAACAGCAATTTCCAGCGCAGGTTAAGGAGGAAGGAAAAAAAAAAATCCCATTCTATAGAAGTGACAGCTGATTCAAGGACCTGCTCCGGATCCTTTTGGGTTAGGCAGCACGAGCTTTTTACCCAGCGGTGGCAGTTGATGGCACATATCTTGTGTGTGAGTGTTTTAGGGGGAAGATCCTCGATTTCACAGGGCTTCTAGGCTGGGGAGAAGATGCCGTCTTGCTGGTGTGCTGCTGCCCCCGGTCTGAAAGAAGGAGAAAAGGGCCATCATTGGAGGGGCTTTCACTGCCAAATTGTGGACCAGCCTGGCAAGGTCAAAGGTTCGAGACCGCGGGAGACCAAGGTAATGATGATGTCATGAGAAATCTCAAGTACATGGTTATTGATATGCATCAGTGATCAGCCAACTGCCCCATGCCTGCTGCCCAAGTAGCAGCAGCAGTGGTGGTGGCGGCAGCAGCAGCAGCAGCGGCAGCAGCAGCAGCAGCATTGCAACAAGCCCTATTTTCTCAATCAACATTTCTTCCGCTAGCACTACCAACTGCTCCTGGAAAAGCAACCCGCGGCCTTTTACCTCCTTGGTGCTAGTGTAGATCGCTCTAATATCCAAAGACTGGAAGAAATCTCTCTCTAAGGACAGATAAAAGCATTTCAGGTCTGGGGAACGTCTTTGCCTGCATTTCTCTTCTGGCAGATTGCATAGGCAGACAGATGGAAGGCACTTTGCTACTGCTTAAAGCAGGGCCTCGCTTTCTGGGGCTGGGAATCAGATCTGTATTACCCAGTGAGTCGATGTATGATTACATTGACAATTTGCTCTGGTGTGTTTTTAGTGGCTTCACAGCTCAGTCATGTTTTGTATCTATGTACCATGGCGTTAGGGCAGCATTATTTTGTTCTGTAAGTTCAAACTGAATGCTCTAAGCAGGCCGACTTCATCCTGTTTTGTTTTGTTTTTTAATGACTGCATATAGGGTGTGTGCATTAGAATGCAGCACAGCACAGGTAAACATTGCAGCAATAGTTTCTAACGTTGTGCACAACTCTGCTGTAATAAAAATGCTGAGCCTTTGTCTATTGTTTTAAACATCGACTTCATACAGGACAAAATGAACTTGTCTTGCTTTTGAAGCTATGAAAAAAGTAGTTACTTCCTGAAAAAATACAGATAAAACACCTTGATGTTAAGAGCATACTTTTACCTCACCTTCCCTTTCCCCATCCCCATCATTCTGTTTAAAAGGGAATATTGTTTTATTAATTAATTAGCCTCATTCCTTTTCGTAGAACTTCTCAAAGTGTGCATATGATCACTCCAAGGAGTCCTTTTCTTCTCTTTACTTCCTAATGAATACTCTATGTCTAGCACGTCCATAATATGTAGAATTCTAACATTCAGTTGTCCCTCAAGAAAACATCTGAAGTCTACATAAGATGCATATTCACCATGGGTGAACTTTATGGACTGTTTTTCAAAATTCAAGTTATGTTTGATGGTGTTGCCATTCTTTAAAATATATGATACAAAAGAATATAATAAATCTTAATATTCATTGCACACACCACTAGTTTATCATAATACTCTCTATAGGTTGACTTTTTACCAATGACTAAAACATTTTCAGAATTCACATACACTCATTAATTCAGTAATTTATTCACTTAAGACATGAATGTGATCATGCTTATCCAATTACATACAGAGCACACGTATGTAAACCCTGTAGAAAATACTGACAAGATAACCAGAATTGCTAGGAAAAGCCCCCAACGAAGAGTTTAAACAGTAATATCACACCAATTAAAGATACAACTTAGTAACACAGATGCCAACTTTTCCTTAGATTTTTGTTTATTTAGTTTTGTGATGAGCATTCTAGTGCTTATTATTTAGAAAAGACTAAGTTGTGGAAATTGCTCATCTATATTTCTTACAAATTATGAAAGAAGAGGTAAGAGTAAGATCAGAGATGGTTGTATTAGATTATATATAAAGTGCACATGCAAACTACATGCTAATTCAGAGGAACACACTCCTAGATTAACTGTTCCTTCTTGAACTCTTTGGTCACAACATAAAACTACTGAATAAAAAAAAAGTAACACTCATTGAGGCACATGCCACTTCTGACATAATGTAAAACCCGAATGAGCTTTGAAGCCTTAAAAGAGTATTGTGGCCTTTGCTTTCCAAGACCTAAAAGCAGAATGATTAGTGATTTGGCATGTATTACATAAACCAAGCATGTGATCAAATAGATTCGATTCCTTGAGTCAAAGCCCAAGAAATTCCAGATATTTTTAGAATGTCTTCTTGCTTTGTATATATCTAGGTGGGGGAGGGAGAAACTTGGAAGAATGTGATGCATGTATGTCTGTGTATGTACTGTATGTACGTGTGTTAGCCACATACTTGTGTGAATTTGAAAATTATTATGGTTATACTTTCATACTTCACAAATATATGCATTTTTAGAACCAAAGTGCCCACCATGAGAGCCATGAGAGTTGTTAAGAGAACAACTCTTAACACCTACATGTTTTAAAATGCTTCTACTAATAGAAGCTACAGAAGATACTGTCTTAGAATAGCATCTTCAAGGGCAATACCACATAGACATATCAACTTACTCTAGGACTGACCTCCACACCTGGTACACATACCATAGATCCACCATTGGAGGCCCAATATGTGGAATGATACAACAGGAAGATAATGGGCAATCTGTTCATTAGCCATATAGCCAACTAAATATTTTACCTCCCCATCATCTCTCAGGGTTTTGGGAGTGAGGGATAAGAATACACACAGTGAAGCTTAATACTGAGCTTTCAATTACTTCAATTTGCCAAGGTTTACATTATAGTTTGTCATATATTTTCAAGACTGTACTATCATGTAGGATGCCAGACAAGTTAAAACAATTGTGCAGCTCTGAAGATTCCCAGCAATGTCTGTCACATGCTGTTAAGAACAACTCTTAACACCTACATGTTTTAAAATCAGACATTTTTGCTCTCAAGAAGCTGTTTAGCTGAGCTACAGCATACTCATTTTGAAATCTGCATATTGAAGGATATACTGAATTCAAATTGTTTGCCTTCTTATTCTCTAATAAATTCCCATTAATAACTAGTAGATTAGGATGTGATTGTCATGCTTGTTTTCTAATCTTTTTATAGGCCTCCAGATGGCTGAAATATTAAATGAAACATCCTGGTTTACTGGTAAACAATCTCTGCTAAAGTTAAAAGTAAAGTTATGATTTCCCACTTACTTGGATCAGAATTATGCTATTTCGTAAATTCAAATATATCAGGTTTGTCACCAATATTTAGAACATCTTTGAATCCAATTCACACTATTGAAGAGTACCTAAAAAATTGGCCTACCATCGAAATCCCTTTTTAATATTTGGTTTGTTTAATTCTCATTCATGCAAACCATAGTCCACAAATATAGTCAAGACTACCATTTTCTGTATAAAAACCATTTAATTTATAGCAATTTTTATAGTTCAGGTAAGGTTCTTGACTGGCTTAATTTCTAATAAAAATATCCTATTATTTATTCTGTATCCTGAATTTCCTTTTCATGGGCAGCTACAATTTATGCTAGTGCTATGCTTAATACATGACATACAAAGGCTCTCTACAGAAGGAAAAACTGAATATACAGAAACAGATTTTTCTGGAATTCTATCTATTGCATTAGAAGATATGCAATACACTGCAGGCCTACCACCCAGTAAATAATATTTTATTTTGCTTTTGTACATCACTTTGATTTTATCAAATGTAAATTCTTAAATTACCTTTGGTTGGTTGAATGGTCTTATTCATTTTATGCTTCCTTGCAGTCTCATCTGAAAAATAGCCAAGAAAACAAATGATCACAGTTTATATATATATAATCATATCTAGATATGGCTTCATTTAAAGTATTTCAGTTACCATGAATCCTGAAAATGCCAAAAGAGTCCATAAAACCCCAGTATGGTGTATCCTGGGTCTCAGCACCCACAGGGTTAAATATGCTAATTTGCATTTAAATGGAGACATGCATGATAATGGGAATGCATAATATGCAGAATCTGGAGGGGTTTGGGAAATTAATTTTTTCTTTCTCCTTTTCTTTTATTTTTAGCTTAGAAGGAAGAAGAACTTAAGAAACATGGGGGATTTGAACCTTGTAACCTGCCATACAAAAGAGGAGTAAGAGTCTTTCCATGTAAGGATTTTAAGACTGGAATAAAGTCCTATTTTCTAAATGTTTAAGGGACTGAATTTCTAGGCCTTTCAAACAATGGGAATCCCTGGATAAATGTCTAATCCATTAGAAAAATGCAAATAGTTTACTGTAAGGCCACTGCACGGTGAGATGTGCATTCATATCTATGGCTCCTGATTGGCTCTTTCCTCCACTAAATCAATGAATAATGTAAAACCTGATTGCTGTAAAGTGGTGAATTTTTTTTTTATTCCCTTCTCCCATCCCCCCACGATCCAATATTCAGGAAGTCTTACACTCCCGAACATTGGTTGCTTTTCTTTTATGCTTATTGTTATTTTGGACTGGTGGGGTGGGGCTATTGGTTTTGCAAACTGAAAGTACAGCACTGGTTCAATTATGCTATCAGTAGCTCGATCCTGAGACAGCGCCCTAATTACTGGTGCTAAGATGGAGAGGAAGAGGAGCTGGCAGATGTGGCACCAAGAGAAGGAGGAAACTGGATCTGACCCCGCCGTTCTGGGCCCAAGACAGCCACAGTTCCAAAGGGCCCCCGGCCGTGGCCGTGACTTGACAGGGCCTCCAGTCTAACTTCTGATCAATTCTATTCCTGCCCTGACCCCTCCCGACAGTCCCCCATTCAAGCACCGCGGGTACATTTGCAAGAGAAAACCTGCAGACCCTAATGCAAATACGTTGCACTGCTCGGGTTCCCACCGCCCTAGGTTTCCGCAAACAATTCCAGGAGGGAAGGAGGTCTTGCCTTCCCCCGCCCGATCTGTGCCCTAAGCAAATAGCTCTGACCAAGCTCGGCTCTGACACCAAAAGCGCCAGTAGCTGAACCGATCCAAGTCTCAATAACTAACCATGAAGGTTGCATGTTGATGAAGCTGAACTTGGGATAACCCTGCAAAGCGGCCTCTCGCCTTCCCAAATCCAAAAGGCAAAGAAGTGGAAATCCACAAGAAGGACTTAGTTATTACGGCACATAAGTTTTCCACCAGTACCTAATCAGACCCTTGCTTAGTCGCCAGGTAATTGCAACTTTGGGACGTTTAAAACGAGGAGACTTATTAAAAATGCGAATCCAGAATCCAGGAACGCAAAATACAATCGCATTTAGCTGTAGATTTCAGAGGAAAGAGTCCCACCACCACCAACACAAAATGACACACAAAATTCCCCTTTCCGATGCAAAATTTTACTGGCATCTTTCTGCGATTGAGGGTCAAGCTGGTGGATAATTAAGAATCCTGGCTCAGACAACTCACGAGATCAACAGGTTTGGCATCCGAGGAACACAATCAATTAGCTGAAGCAAAGCTCCGGACTGGCGCTCGGAGCGGCCCGAGGCGGCATCCGCAGGCACCGGCTCAGGGACGAAATGAGGGATACCCGCGCCGGGCCGTGGAGGATACTGCTGGCCCCGCGCCGTCCGCGGAGCTGCAGCCTGCGGGCCTCTAGGATACTCACTTGATCTCCCAGAGTCAGGCAGTGTTGCCCCCCAAATCCGCCGGACAGGAATCGAGGCGCCAGACAGAAGACAAGATCCAGTCACAGCGCGCCGCTGCACACAAACAGGCTCCTTTCGGCATCTCCAAAAAAAAAAAAAAAAAAAAAAAAAAAAAATCAGATAATTTCTCTCTTAAGCACATTTAAAACTGCCGCTCAATTCCACATGGTGATTCTTGCTTGATTGCGTCTAAAATAGTTTAAACGGGTCTCCCCTTCTGGGGCGAGAGAAGGGCGCAAAAGACCAAGGAGGAAAAAAAGCCAACTTTTCCCCCCCACGCCAGGCACTTGCTCCGTGAGCCTCGGAGTGGAGAGTGAAGTGGTGTGTGCGAAGCTCGGCAAGTTTTTGGGGGGGCTGTCCAAGGTCTAGTCCAGCCCCCTCTGCCGAGGAGGACGTGCTCTGAAACTCAACCAATTTCCCCACTGCTTTTGTTACTGATGAACTGAAGCCCTATTGTTCATCCATTGCCACGGTCTTTTTCAGTCCCCACACTACGTTCTGCGTTGCCAGAGATAATGAATTTGCACCCAAACCTCTCATAGTCCCCTCCTGACAGACGGAACAAATTAGAAATGTCTCGTCTGAACGAGGGCAATGGCTACATTTTCCTATTGTAGAATGCAAAGCATACATTTCTTTGGAAACTTCTTTTGCCTTTACTACCTTTTATTTTCTTCTTCTTTTTTTCCTCCAGTACTTTCCCCCCTTGGTTTCCTAAGAGATTTTTTTTTTTAAGAATCTTCCTGTCTCGAATCCAATGCACCATTTTGTGTAACTTGTGGGCCTTTCTACCTTTCCACTGCTTTCTTGTTTAAGGACTCCCTTTGCAATTTTATTTACAAACTTCGAGAATGACCTTTTGACTTACAGACTTTTTTTTTTTTTTAAATAAAGGTCTTGTGGTTCAAATCCCGCTTTCTTTTTCCTCCCCCTTTTTTGTTGTGGTTGTTAAATGTTTGGCTAAAGACAAGCAGTACATTATAAGGATTTTTATTCTCTAAACTCCAGTGCTATTCAAAAGGTATCAGGGACGCGCCATAGGGGTTGTCTATTTGAGGAGGAAGAAAAAGCGTGGTGTGTGTGTGTGTGTGTGTGTGTGTGTGTGTGTGTGTGTGTGTTTTCCACGGAGACACAGGGATGTGGGAGGGTGGGATGGAGTGTGCAGAGGGGAGGGTGGGGGCTTGCCGGGAGGGCTTCCCGCAGCCCTCGCGGAAGGCTGTCAGGGGTGTGGGCGCGGGAGGGGGCGGGGAGGCGGTGCAGGAATCCGTCCCGCTGCGGGCTGTGTGCCCCCCTGGGCTTGTTTGCGCGCCCCGGGCTGGCTGCAGCCTGGGCGCGGGTGCCTGCACGCCGGGGCGGTTGTTCCGAGCCTGCGCGCGTGCGGCCGGGGGCGGGGGGCGGGCGGGAGCGCCGTAAAAATTCAGACGAGTGGCCCGTATGTAAATGCGGCCCGGGGGGAGCGAGGAGGCAGTAATGAGAGCCGCGGGCGCACCGCCCCGCCGGCGGCCCCCAGCTTTCCCGCCAAGTGCAGCCTGAGGACAGATACCCATGCGTGTCCTTGGCGGGAGGACCCCCCGCCCGCCGCGCGCGCCCGCCCCCCGCGCACACGCACACGCTCCCCTCGCAGGCGTGGGGCCCAGTGGCCACGAGCGTGTCAGGAAAACAAAGCTGGGGTTGCGAAGTGGAACGAGGAAACCGCAGCCCTGGCAGCCGAGGGCTGGTTTCGGGAAGCCCACGCTGCGGCCTTGGGCGCCCCTGCCTTGACTGCCTGCAGCTCTGAGCCCCGGGCCCAGAAGCAGCAGAAGACCGGGTCCCGGCTGCTGGGGAGAGGGCGGCGAGCACAGGGCGCGGGCGTGTGTGCACAGGGAGGTGCCAGCGGCCCGCACCCGGTGCGCGGGCACGCACACGCCGGCGCGGGCGGAAGGCGAGGAGCCCAAGGCCTCCAGGCCGCGCCTCCGAGAGCCGCCACCTCCGCGCGGAGGCTGCAGAGCTCCCGGTGAAAAACACCAGGCCAAGCCCAGCAAAGCAGCGGCCACGAAACGGCTTGCACAAGTCCCCTTCCCCCAAACAATGCAGTAGGAACGCCCTGGCTGTTAAAGGGAGGCCTTTTCGGGCCTCCCTTATCAAGGGGGTGAACTCGAACCCCAGCCTGGAGCTCTGGCCTAGATGGCTCTGCAGACAAGTCCCAGAAGTGACCATGGAGAGACAGTGATCGCTCATTTCACTCACTGAGCTAGTCTGGATGCTCACCAGCCCAAGCACCTCCCAACACACACACAGGCACACACACACACACACACACACACACACACACACACACACACGACACTCCCATCATTAAAACGCGCGCTCCTGGCACTCCTGTTAACGAAGCCGACGCGCATAATCAGTGCACAGGTAAATAGGTACCAAAACGAGAAGCCCTTGCCAGTCGGCAGGGCAATTTACCTCTCCCTACTGGGAATGTGTGTAGCTTAGCGTGTTTAGGAGTGATTTGCAGTTGTCTGTAGTCTCCCCCTCCTCTTCTTGTGGAGAGAAGAAAAAAGATCATGTTCCATTGTCAGTCTTCTTTCTGATAAGCTACCCAAGCGCTGGTCTAAAACACTTGGGGATTCGTTTGGTTTGTTATCTGTTGTTTTCGGTTTGTTGTTTGGGGGTGTGATGTTTTTCTGGGGAAAGCGAGAGACTATTTGGTGGGGCTCGAGGCACAGGACGAGAGTCCCCGTGTGTGGCAGGAGGGCTGGCGAGGCTGAGAGTCAGGCGAGGAGGTGGGAGGCCCCGGCTCGTCCTCCCCCGGGGCTGGCACCGGCCCCCTTGGCACCTCGGGCCTGGGCTCGGCCCGGTCGCCGCCCGCGCTAGCGGGCTCCGCCGGCTGCCGCTCCGTGTTTTCCCCCATCCCGGCTTCACGTTCAAGGTTTAGCTGCGAGGTCACGTCCATTGACGTCAGCTCCCTGTCTGCCTCTACGTCCGGCTACATTTACATACATCAAGGAAATTAGGGCATTAAAAAAATATGCAAATCCTGAGCGGAGAGGAGCGGGTGCATTCCTGGCGCGATCGCCTTTTATTGAAGCTTTTAATTAAAGGGGCCAGTTGGCGAGCCCCTGAAACAACCGCCAAAACCCCCTAAAAGAGAAAAATAAACGCTGTAGCCTTCGGGAACGGTTGTTTCGGCTCCTGTTCTGTGGGCGGCTGAGGACCGCGGGCTGCCCGGCTCGGAGAAGAACAGGTTAGAGGAGGCAGCTCCAGCCCATGCATAATCAGGGCTCCGCGGCGCCTCCATTCTTTCCTCCTC
>PVLC010017768.1:0-10473 GCA_004027655.1 Graphiurus murinus
GTGTAGCTCAGTGTAGAGCACCTTGGGGCCCCCAGTGCCCCCTAATGGGTGGATGTTCTGATAATTGCACATACGGTTGTAGACTGTTCTTTTTCTTTGGGCTTGATATGGCTTGGCCAATACTGCAGGTTTGGAATGTGAAGTTGATGGGTTTTATGGGGGCAAATTGATATTTTTTCTAATGGGATTATTATGGTGGTTTAAGTAAGGTGGAAAGAGGAAAGCTGAGAAGCAGAAGGAAGAAGAAAAGTTGTTTCACTCCTGCTGCCCCCTGAGGCCTCCAGACATCCCCTGAACTCTGCCTGCAGCTTGGCTCCTGATGTCAGGAGTGGAGAGCCCAGTGCTAATCCTGGCTGGGACTCTGGGCAAATCACAAGTCTATAAGTGAGCTTGCTACACCCAGTTTCTTTTTGCTCTGTCCCCAACAGGAGGAGGTAGCTCAAGGGCTTCTAATATGGTGGTTATCTCCCTCTCATTCCACACTTTGGCATGTTCTGGAGTAAGGCCTGGACTGTAACCTCAATTATGTGACTTTCTGTTAATGAGTATTTCACAGCGCTTCATATTTCCTAAAAAGGATGGTAATTGTTCTAGGTGGAAGTCACACTTCAGATGCAATAAATCCCTGTTCTTCTGTTGCCTCTGCAGATACAGTACCCTGAGTTATTTCTTTCTTGCATCTCTGCTCCTGATGAACATGCTCAGGTTTTTCCTACATGATAAAGAAAAAGTGACTGGCATTCTTCCCACCCTACCTTTTACTACCAAACATTTTTTTTTTGTACTAGGGATTGAACCCAGAGGAATTCTACCTCTGAGCCATACCCCCAGACCTTTTTATTGAAACAAGGTCTCACTAAGTTTCTGAGGCTGGCCTTGAACCTGTGATCCTCTTGTCTCAGCCTCCCAAGTATTGGGATTACAGATGTGTGCCACTGTGCCTGGCTTTTCCTGGCCCACCATTTTAAAAAAATTTTTTTAATTGGTGCATTGTAATCATACATCTTTGTTAGGTACAAGCTGAAAAACGCATACATGCACATATTTCTTATTTAACCCTTCCCCAATTCCTGCCCCACTCCCTCCTTCTCAAGTTCAGTTTAGTGATGGACTTCGATATGTTCGTGAAAGTATATTATGCACATTAGGGTGTCTCCCCTCCACCCATCACCTTCTGTTAAGTCAAACTCTTTGCTCACTTAAGGTTTCTCCTTCTTCATCTGGAGTCCCTCTTATGTCCCATTTTCTCCCTAGCTTCCACATATTAGGGAGAACATACTATTTTTTACTTTTTGTGACTGACTAATCTCACTTAACAATGTTTTCCAGTTGCATCCATTTCCCTGCAAATAACATGATTTTGTTCTTCTTTATGGCTCAGTAAAATTCCATTGTGTACATATCCCATAGTTTTGTAATCCATTCATCTGTTGATGGACATCTTGGCTGGTTCCATAGTTTGGTAATTGTAAATTGTGCAGCTATAAACATAGATACACATGTATTGGTCTGATAGTTTGGTTTCCATTCTTCTGGGTAGATACTCAGAAGTGGTATTGCTGGATCATATGGTAGGTTCATTCCCATTCATCTGAGGATACTCCATATTGTTTCCCAAAGTGGTTGCACTAATTTGCAATCCCACCAGCAATGTATTAGGGTTCCCACTTCTCCACACCCTTGCCAGAACTTGTTGTTGTTTGTGTTCTTGAAGATTGCCATTCTGATTGGGGTTAGGTGAAATCTCCTGGTAGTTTTGATTTGCATCTATCTGATTGCTAATGATGTTGAACATTTCCTCATACATTTATTGGCCATTTGTATTTCTTCTTTTGTGAAGTGTCTATTTAGGTCCTTTGCCCATTTTTTGATTGAGTTATTTGTTTTCATAGCTGTGAGTTTCTTGAGTTCTCTGTATATCCTAGATATTAGTCCTCTATCAGAAGAGTAGCTGGCAAAAATTTTCTCCTACTCTGTGGGCTCTCCGTTGAGGTTCTTGATAGTCTCCTTTGCTGTACAGAAGCTCTTCAGTTTAATGCAATCCCATGTATTGATCTTCCTTTGAGTTGCTTGTGTTTTGGGGTCTTGCTGAGAAAGTTTTTACCTGTGCCTATGTGTTGAAGTGTTGGGCCTATGCCCTCTTCAAGTAGCTGCAAGGTCTCTGGCTTGACTTCCAGGTCTTTGATCTACCTTGAGTTGACTCTTGTGCAGGGTGAGAAAGTAGGGTTTATTTCCATTTTCCTGCATATGGTTAACCAGTTTTGTCAACACCATTTGTTAAAGAGGCTATCTTTTTCCAGTGTATGTTTTTGGCTCCTTTGTCAAAAATCAGTTGACTATAAGCACGTGGGTCTGTTTATGAATCTTCTATTCTGCTCCATTGGTCTATGTGTCTGTTTTTGTGCCAATACCATGCTGTTTTTATTACTGTGGCTTTGTAGTAGAGTTTGAAGTATCAGGTATTGTGATATCTCCTGCATGGTTCTTGTTGCTAAGAACTACTTTGGCTATCCTGGGCTTTTTGTTGTTCCAAATGAATTTAAGGACTGATTTTTCTTTTCTTTTTATTTATTTATTTATTTTTTTTTTTCAGCATGGATTTTTTATACATTTCTTGAGTACAACAGGGTTACATAGACATTTGTGATCTGACAATGATTGATATGTCATAAATGTCTTTGATCTACCTTGAGTTGACTCTTGTGCAGGGTGAGAAAGTAGGGTTTATTTCCACTTTCTTAACATAGCCTGGTAAAGCAAACTTTCTAGAGTCATAAAACCATACTCCTTTAGGGTCATATATTTACTTTCTAAGAAGTAGGAGGGTCTTTCATCTACGCATCCTAGGGGCAATCTCCAGACTTCGAGATGCCAATGTAGCCATAGCAGAAGAGTCAGTATAATTGCTTATATATGCAGATAGCAACTGCCAGGGGGGAAAGGGCCCAGCTGGGCTCCCACAACTCCCCCATTTTTATTTTAAAATGCACGAAGGACTGTGCCTGTCTTAGGTCGTTTCCTACGAGGTGCTTAATCTTAGCCGTTATGGGGTCTCGATGAGTCATTCAACGAGCCCTGTCTTAGGTTGATTTGCCCTGAGAAAATCGAACCCATCATTGACTACCAGGCCCTGTGCGAGGCAGTGCTTGCATTTGTATTCCATGTAAATCTGCTCATATACTAACATAGGCATTGATCACAAGGCGTACAATGAGTGGTAGAATGCATAAACCTAGAATGACTATTGCTGTTGCTACGATAACTCCTAGCAAAGAAGTAAACGAGGGCCAGGTAGTGACCAAGGCTTGAAGCCGATCTACAAATGTCTTAGCTGTTTCTGCCAGGTTAATAGAAGTGGGCTCCGCATTATGTAGATCCAAAATCTCCAGGTGTAACTTTAACAAATCTTTTTTTTTTTCATCTTTCCCTTATTTGGTGCATTGTAATTACACATCTTTGTTAGGTACAAGCTAGTATAGGTAAAGACATCCATGCACACATTTCTCATTTAACCCTTCCCCAATTCCCGCCCCTCTCCCTCCTCCTCCTTCCTTCTCAAGGTCAGTTTAGTGATTGACTTAGATGTGTTCATGGAAAATACATCATGTTCATTAGGGTGAAGGACTGATTTTTCTATGTCTATGAGGAATGACCTTGGTAATTTCATGGATATTGCACTGAATCTGTAGATCGCTTCTGGGAGGATGGCCATTTTGATATTTATTCTGCCTATCCAAGAGCATGGAAGATCTTTCCATCTTCTAAGGTCTTCATCTATTTCTTTTTTTAACTTTTTATAGTTTTCCTTATAAAGGTCTTTTACCTCTTTGGTTAGGCTTATCCCTAAGTATTTTATTTTTGGGGGTGCTATTGTGAGTGGAATTGTTTTCTGGATTTCTTTTTCAGTGGATTTATGGTTGGCATACAGGAAAGCTTCTGATTTTTTAAGATTGATTTTGTATCCAAACACTTTGCTGAATTTGTTGATCAGTTCTATAAGTTTTTTGGTTGACTTTGTTGAGTCTTCTAAGTACAGTATCATGCCATCTGCAAAAAGGGATCGTTTTAGTTCTTCTTTCCCTATTTTTAACCCTTTGATTTCCTTCTCTTCCCTTATTGCTCTGGCTAGAGTCTCAAGTACTGTGTTGAACAAAAGAAGTAATAATGGACATCCTTGTCTTGTTCCTGTTTTTAGTGAGAACTCTTGCAGTTTTTCTCCATTTAATATGATATTGGCTGTGGCTGGCTCACCATTTTTAAAGGGGGCTCTCTATCTGCCCAATACAGTCTCTAACACTCATCTCAGGTTCATTACTCTTTTTTGTTCAGCACCTAGGACAGTGACTAAAACAAGTCAGAGACTCTGAGTACTTTTAAATGATGGCTTAAATTCTCTTGAAGCTGAGTGTCTCCTTCCAATCATTGCTTACTTTCTTTGACTCACTTTTCTTCTTTGCTTCCTAGAGCAAATAAAAAGATCAAGTTCTCTGTCTCATCCTCTGATCACCATAATCTTCATTCAGAAACTTCATGCTTGAGAGGCTGCAAGAGTCTCCCAAATCCTGCCACAACCACCACATTTATCATCATAAACCCAATATGCACTGGGCATAGTAGTGCACTCCTATAATCCCAGTACTTGGGAAGCTGAGACAAGAGCCTTAGTGAGACCTTCAGCAACTTAGCAAGACCCTGTTTCAAAATAAAAAATATAAAAGGCTGAGAATGTAGCTCAGAGATAAAATGCCTCTGGGACCAATCCCCAGTACCAATAAAATAAAATAAATAAATTCAATATGTCACAATCTGGCAGATAAAACCATCACCACCAGCACCATCACAACAAAAACCCCAAAGAAATAAATGTCCTCATGTCATCTCCATCTTGGCTAACAGATATATGATCATTTACTAAAGTGAATACTGAAGATCCTATATAAAAATTTGTCGTCTTTGAAGAAAAAATTATAAAGTGAAATGCATAGACTTCAGATATGTAATTTGATATTTTTGACAAATGCATATGCCCAATGCATAAAGAACTCACATATGAATCAAGATATAAGATACTTTTATCCAAGAGAGATCACTTGAGCCCCTTTCAATCACTCTCCATCACCTCACCAGCAGCCACTACTTGATTTCTATCACTTTTGCTGCCTTGAACTTTATGACGTTCATAAAGTTCAAGGCAGCAAAAGTGAGTATTCTTTCATATCTGGATTCCTCCAGTCAACATCATGTTTTTGAGGTTCTTCTATATTGCTGTATATAAAATAATTGATTATTTTTCATTGCTGACATAGTCTATTGTGCCACAGGTTGTTTATCCACATTTTCCTGTGGTGGCTATTTATATTGTTTCCAATTTGGATCTAGTATGAATAAAGTTGCCGTGAGCATTCTCGTACAATCTGTTTTGTAAGCTTATGTTTCATTTCACTTGAGTAGCTATTCAGGAATGAAATGGCTCAGAGACCCTTTATGTTTGGCAAGATCTACACACACACACACACACACACACACACACACTCACCCCTAACATCCTCAACTAGATTATAAAGTCTTTGAGGACACAAAAGACACAAAAATTCCTTGATTCTCTTTGGATTCCTCACAAAGGCTTAGCAGAGTTTCTTAACCATAGTAGGTACATGAGAAGTATCACTGAACAATTCTAAATGCACAAAAAAGTCACACTGCGATTCCACTTTATAGTCATGGGGGAAGCAAAAGTCCTGGGGACGGGCAACCCCGAGAGGTCAGTAACTGACACCACAGAGGAGCCCACATTCCGTCTTCCTTCGATGAGTGCTCCCCACATTATAGATCTGTTTAACACTGCCTTCTTGCCAAACTCACAAGTTGTCACTGTTCTTTATTTCCATAGTGAGTGAATTACAATTCTGTCACGTGGGGTGTCAGTGACCAAGAGTACTGAGCCGACAAACTGCTTCAGCTCTAAAGCTGTCTCCATCACCACTGTCACCATCATCACCATTTCTAGCTCTCTTTTTTGTTTATATATACATATATATGAATTATTGCTGCAGAGTAGTCTCACACCATAATGTAAATAATAGTGATAGTGACTGACATGCATACAGCACTTGGCGGGCTTTCCCCGTCTCTCCCCATTCCCCTCCTCCCCATACACAGTACTGAGATTGGCGTTGGTATTCTCACATATATATATAATGTCAATGGAAGTTATTCTTTCATTGATTCTCCCCTCCCAACCCTCCCCAAGACCACCTCCCTAGCTCCACTGGAGTTTTTCCTCTATTATCTAAAGTACCTCTTGTACCCTAATTAATCCCTAGCTTCCCTATATGAGAGAAAACATATGACCCTACACTTTCTGTGACTAGCTAATCTCATTTAACCTAATGTTCTCCAGGTCCATCCATTTTCCTGTGATTGATATTATTTTGTTATTTTTTATTGCTGAGTAGAGTTTCGTCGAGTGTATATCCAATAATTTTGCAATCCATTCGTCTGTTGATGGACACCTAGATTGGTTCCATAATTTGGCTACTGTGAATTGTGCTGCTATGAACATGGGTATGCATATATTACTATAATTCTCTGATTTCAGTCCTTTGAAAAAATACCCAGGAATGGTATAACTAGATAGCTGTCTTTTTTTAAAATAAAGAGCTACCCATGGCTTTGTCTTGCATCTGCATGGTATGTATACATTTGATTTGGTAGCATAAGAGAGGCTTTATGGTGTTAACTTTTTTTTTTTTTTTTTTTTTTTTTGCAGTACTAGGGATTGAACCCAGGGATATTCTATCTCCAAGCTACACCCCCAATCCTATTTTTTATACTTTATTTTTGAAACAGGATCTCAATAAGCTGAGGAAAACCTCACTAAGTAGCTGAGGCTGGCTGCAAACCTGGATCCTCCTGTCTCAGCCTCCTAAATTCTGGGATTACAAGTGTGCGCCACCACACCTGGCTTGCTGTTAACTTGTGAGTTCAAGTTCCTTATGTGATTTAACATTTGTTTAGGGTAATAGCATGGTAGTGTGCATCATCTTTCAACAGATATCTGGGTGAGTTTCGACACTTAACAGATAGGTGAACTGTATTAGATTTTTAGAAGAGTTTTAAGTGTCTGCAAGTACTGGGCTGCCTCAGTTCTGTGGACATTACTTCTGAAAACTCAAGTACCTTTCTAGGAATTTCTAGCACAAGAATGAGTAGAAATGGAAACACTAATTAGTGGATGAGAGCAGCATTCAGATACATGAGAAAGAGGGTCACAGCATTGCAGCCCCTCCTCACTGGACCTCGCATACCAGCGACCCATTTATACTCCTGTCTCCTAAGGTTGCCTGTCCCCAACCAGCCTGTTTGTTCTTGCTGCATCTATTCAGAACTCAACACCTTGGGTGCATGGTGAGGAAAGAGCTTGATTTCTTGTAGGCAGTCAAGATCGAGGTGACCATTGTGTCCAAGTTGGCAGCCATTGTTTCTCACCTTCTGTCACTCTTAGAGACTTTCTGCCCTCAGCGTGGTTCTAGATTTCTTGACGATCTCCTCTCCCATCTTTACTCTGTCTTCCAATCACCAGTTGTAAAAATACAGAATTAGGATTAGGCGATGGTTTCCATCCTTTCTTGGGCTATGACTACTTTGTTTCTGCTTAGTGCTATGCTTTTTCCTTCTCTCGCCCTCTCTGGTTAACCCTACACCTGCCATTTCAACTCCGCAGCTCAGTATCACTTACAAAGCTACATTCTAATTTCCTGATGACTTCCAGCTGTCAGGTTGCATCAACTATAAACCTAGGTAGGATGAACAATTAAATCATTGTCAAGAGAAAAATGCAACCTTAATGATACGGAAAGTGACTAATGGTGTTACTAAATGCTTTTGCTCTTGTCTTGATTTGCAGTGAGTTCTTCATACCTGGGCTAGTGGACACGCATATCCATGCCCCTCAGTACTCCTTTGCTGGAAGTAACGTAGACCTGCCGCTTTTGGAGTGGCTGACCAGCTACACGTTCCCTGTAGAAAACAGATTCCAGAGTGTTGACCTTGCTGAGGAAGTCTACACCAGGGTTGTCGTAAGTATCCTGCGTGTGAGTATTGTATCATGTGTGATCATCTATAGAAATATCCCTTTCTAAAGCCATAGTTAAGTTATAAAGCATAGGCAGTTAGTTCTTGGATGGACCATGGTGATTTTTTAAGTTCTTCTTTCTTTCACAATCTAGTGAGTTTGTGACCACCTCACCTGCACAGCTGGACAATTGCAAGGAGAGAATTTGAATCTAAGCTCTCAAATTCCCAATCTGGTGGGCTTCACATTACTCTTTTACTTCTTGTGTTTTATATTGCCAAATCTTGCTTTAATGCATATGTGTATTCCCTTATTCCTGCCAATTCATAATGCTGTTCTGAGGGCCATATGGAATAGCTGGGTGACCTTTGGAAAGTTCTGTGACTCACTTTCCCCATCTGTAAAAAAAATAGAGATAATCATAGTACCTACTTCGTAGGATTGTTATGATAATTCAGCAAGTTAGTGTTTGTGAGGTTCTTAAAATAGTGCCTAGCACATGGTAAGAGCTTGATGTGTTGGTTCAAGAAAAAAATACCCAAAGCAAGTTAAAATTAAAAATTTAAGCCATGCATGGTGGTGCATGCCTGTAATCCCAGTACTTGGGAGGCTGAGACAAGAGGATTGTAGGTTCAAAGCCAGCTTCAGAAATTTAATGAGGCTCTCAGCAACCTAGTGAGACCGTATTTCCAAGTAAAAAATAAAATAGGGCTGGGAATGTAGATTGGAGGTAGAATGCCCCTAGATTCAATCCCCAGTACAGGGAAGGAAGAAAGATGGAAGGAGGGAGAAAGAGAGGTAAGAAGGGAAAGATGTATTTTGATAAGTTTGCAAGGAGGGAAAATAGACTGGCCCCATTTGGCAGGGCACTTGGAAATGTGATTTGAGCATTAGCACCACTAGAGGAAACTCTGGGGCTAGTTCAGTCAATGAACTTTGGCTGTAGTGTGTGCCAACTACAAATAAAGGCTCTAAAAAAGTGCTTCCTTCTACTCTTTCAAGAAAATCAGCTCCCTTTCTACTCCAATCCCGTACCCAGAACCTGAGCACATTGAGAAAAACCAGAAAGCTTCTGCAGTAAGGAAGCTGTAGAGGCCTTTTTATCTGACCACTACTTCCTACCATTCTGTACACCTGGCCCGTCACTCCTGGATTTCTTTGGACCCATTGATGGTTTTTCTCCTAGGGTGATGACGATGTAGTAGTGACAATATTATTAGCTTCCCATAGTGACCAGCCTAGCTACCCCACCTGCTTCCCTGGTCTCGCATCATCCCAGCCTTATAAAGCAGAAGCAAGTGCTAGCATTTATACACTTGTCTCACTTAGTTATAAATTCAGTGTAATTGTGGGTCTTACATGTTTAGCATGCATTCACATGACACTGGAAAAACCGAGAAAGGCTAAAAGCTGCGCATGAAGCTGCTGGCACATTGTGTTAATGAATTGTGTTAACCACACCAAATCTCTATTCTCAGAATTTATTTATACCTCCCATTGTCCTAAAAAGGGTTTGAAATGGCTAAAAATTGCAATGTATACAGGCAAAGAAAATGAATCATCAAGCCACAGCAAAGAAAAAAAAGGAGAAGAAAAATAAAACAAACTTAAGAAGTCAGTGTATACCATGTAGGGGAGGGGTCTGCACGCTTGTTAGGATTTATCACAAATTTGGCTTTAAGTTTCAAGTACCTGATCCAGAGAGAGAAATCAGTTATGAAATTAACACCATTTACATGATTTTTAAAAACCATATTTGTAGCTGGGTGTGGTGGTGCATGCCTATAATCTTAATACTTGGGAGGCTGAGATAGTAGAAACACAAGTTGGAGGACAACCTCAGCAAGTAGTGAGACCATTAACCTAGGGAGATCCTGTTTCAAAATAAAAATAAAATAGGGCTAGAGGTGTAATTTAGAGGTAGAATACCCCTGAGTTCAATCCCCAGTACCACAGTAAGTAAGTAAATAAATAAGATAAAAACCACCTTGTTAAAATAAAGCATATATATTCCTTACTCTGAAATTTAACAAAATTAACCCCAGCATTCCTTAATGTGGATACATACTATGTTGTTAAAATACACCTTGCAAAGATAGTGTAGTATTAAAAAGTCTAGCTCTATCCTGACTTTTCTGTTTAGAAAGATGAATATCAAAGATTATACATCCTTCAGGCAATAATCCATAAATATTATTTCTTACATCAGAGGATTAACTATTTTATGCCAGTGGATACAGAATAGGCCTCATTCTTGACAAGTATTTGCATATGTGCATACGATGTTTCAGATTATGAGCAGGCCCACACACTAATAATTTGATGAGCTGAGGGTGTGGTTGTCTGTTTAAGAAAGTTGAAACCAGGTGTGGTCACACAGGTGCACGCTTGTAATCCCA
>PVLC010017768.1:17113-33384 GCA_004027655.1 Graphiurus murinus
AAAAAAAAAAAAAAAAAAAAAAAAAAAAAAAAAAAAAAAAAAAGAAATAAGGAATTAATTAGTATAATATTTTATGAATCCTGAAACATAGAACCGTGTGAATCTAGGAAATCAAAAGTATCAATTTCTTCCCCAGCTAACACTTTTGGAATATAAATACTTTTGCCATTTACTTAAGTATATTCCACATCACAATGGAATACCTTTAAATAAAAACATTTTAAAATTAAAAACTAGAATTCTATTTTCATCTGTATATGCCACGTGACTTTCCTGAGCCCATGCGATTCAGGGGTTTTGTGATTTATTTTTAGAGGAGAACACTGAAGAATGGAACAACCACAGCTTGTTACTTTGGAACAATTCACACTGACTCATCTCTGATCCTCGCGGAAATTACAGGTGAGTCGATGAAAGCAGGATTTATGGGAACATTGAGTGAACACAGCCAGGTCATGCCTGGCTGCAGCTTGTACTCGGTGGGCAGTGCTGCCTTTTCATTGTTAGAATTTGAACGATTTTTTTTTTCAAACAATTGTCTGTGTATAGATTTTTATTGTTTAAGTAATTTGATTATTTACTTGTGGGTTCTGGCTCCAGAATAATGTTTATGGATCTGAATTTTATTATTATTATTATTATTTTTTGGTACTGGAAATTGAACTGAGATGTTCCTCCAAGCTACACCTCTAGCCCTACTTTATTTATTTATTTATTTATTTATTTGTTTGTTTGTTTATTTATTTATTTTACTTTGAAACAGGGTCTTGCTAAGTTGCTGAGGGCCTTACTAAGTTGCTGAGGCTGGCCTCCAATCTGCAATCCTCCTGTCTCAGCCTCTCAAATACTGGGATTACAGGTGCTCACCACTACACCCAGCTAAACCTGAATTGTATGTATTAATTGTGGGCTTTTAGGGGCAAGTTTATACATTCTAGCTATGGCCACAGTTTATTACATTATAGTCAACAGGCAGATCCTGGCAAGACTCAGTGCTGGATGCTGGGAACCCAATGAAATGGAGACTAGCCTCTGTCTTTCAAGAGCCAGATAGGGGACTTACCCAAATGGATTAATCACTTTAGTCACATCTGTGGCTCTTTTACTACATGCCAGACATTGTACAAAGCACTCTTATATAGATTAATGCAGCTGCAAATAGCCCTCTGAGGTAGTTATTGATGCTCTCATAGTAAACATGGATAAAAGATGTTCAGAGAGGCTAAATAATATGCCAAAGTGGCATGGCTAGTAGGCAGAGCTGAGACTGGATTCAGGCTGGTGATTCCAAAACTTGTACTGAGCACAACACCTGGCATGTAGCAGGAACTCTATAAACATTATTGGCTGATGCTCTTACGACACTGACCAAGGTAGTTTATGCCAAAGGCTTAATGAGTGATTACAGTTTTCAGAGGAGGCAAAAAAGAAGCCAGGACTGGGTTATCTGGTAAAGATTTCACAAAAGGAGCTTTTAAACTAGGCTTTGAGGTAAAATGGGGAGACTCAAATGTCTTCTAGACAGAGGAAATGAGATGGACAGAGGTGTGTGGACAGGAATGTCAATGGGGGATGGGTAGGGGAAGCAGGAAACAGAGTTTGATGGCAGGAGGATTCTTTTCATGATGGGGCAGATGGTATGCTCAGAGTATGAATGGGCACGAATATGCATCAGTGACTCCAACAAGGTTTTCAGACAGGTGAGTGATAAGATAAAAGTGATATTGTAAGGGAGGTTAGTCTAATGGCCAGATACTAAAACAAATTGCAGAGAAAAGAGAGAGGCAGAAAGATTTTTAAAAAGACTCTTATGAGAGCCGGGCGTGGTGGCGCACGCTTGTAATCCCAGCATTCAGGAGGCTGAGACCGGAGGATCTGGGTTCGTGGCCAGCCTCAGCTGTTTAGTGAGGCACTCCGCTACTTAGTGAGACCCTGTTTCAAAAATAAAGACTAAAAAATAGGGCTGGGGGTATAGCTCAGAGGTAGAATGCCCCTGAGTTCAATCCCCAGTACCGAAAAAAAAAAAAAAAAAAAAGACTCTTATGAAAGCATAGAGACATTGTAAAAATCCAATTAACGTTGCCCCATGTAGCTTCAGTTTTATAGCTGATATAAAATTCTTCCAGCACCTCCAGTGAGAATGAGGTTCTTTACTACCGAGAGCTATTAGTAGCATTGAGTAAAATTCCCCAAAGATAGTAACACTGATGTGGCTACAGTTAAGAAGAGTATCAGTGGGGCACCTGAGTACCATATGGCCGACATTTTATGTGCATTATTTTGTGAATTTCTTATAACCCTGCACATAGCCGAGGACACTGGGAACATGCAGGTCTGTATCTTAAATGAATAACATCTGCTATCCCAGGAGTAATTGGAGAGATGAGGTACGAAATACAAGTCTGTCAAGCTCTGGTACTCATGTTCTTAACATTAAACCATACTACATTTTTATCTAGAAGAGAACCATACTGTATAGAGAGGGTCTCAATCCTAGGGATGGTGGTAGAGTAGGAGAGAGGAAGGAGATTATGGGGTGGGGGGAAGGAGTGAAAGGAGTTGTAGTATGTCAAGGAGTATTAGAGTGTTTCTCTAGGATCTGAGGCTGTCCCTTCCTTTACCATGTGATAAAATGAGAACAAAGAGACATTAGTAGAAATATAGACAAGCTACATAAGCAAAAAGAAAGCCTGAGTAAGAGGTACAAAACAGACTGAGACTGGAGGATCGCAGGTTCACAGCCAGCCTCAGCTACTTAGTGAGGCCCTCTGCAACCTAGTGAGACCCTGTTTCAAAATTAAGAATTAAAAATAGGCCTGAGGGTGTAGCTAAGAGGTAGAATGCCCCTGGGTTCAATCTCCAGTACTGCAAAAAAGGAAAAAAAAGTACAAAACACCCAGTTATTAGTGGCCAGCTTGGGAGTGCGGGTGTGGGGTGAATTATCAGTGGCCAGCCTGGGAGTGCAGATGTGGGGTGAATGGAAGACGTTTTGCTACTCACTGAATCTACTGGAGGTTTGTTCTTGTTCTTCAGTGCAGTGATGATGGATAATCCTTTACATTCTCAACTTTGTTTTTTATAATTATTTTAATTTAAAAGTGTTTTTAAATATCTCAGGAAAAGTACTCTGGGGGAAAAAAAGTAACTTCAGATTTCTTTTGTGTGCGCTTCACAGATAAATTTGGGCAGAGGGCATTTGTGGGCAAAGTATGCATGGATTTGAATGACACTGTTCCAGAATACAAGGAGACCACTGAGGAATCAATCAAGGAGACAGAAAGGTAATGTGCTCGTTGGTCTTGATTTGATTCTGGGGGAGTCTTCTGCCCCACTGATGCAGTTAAGATGGAGACCAGGTACTGTTAGGATCTGGTTGGGGTCTATATGTAGTGATTCAGAGTATTCTGTCTACTGCAGAGTCCTACAGCAAATCTGCTCAAACTCTTGATAATTGTTAATGATTTACAAAGAGCTTTTCTCTGAGGTCCCAAGCTTGATCCTCATAGAAATCTCCATGAGGCAGCTGTCTTTTATGATAAGGAAACTAACATAGGCCCAGTGACTTGCCCATAGTCACTGTATCAGGCAACTTCCCGTTAGTATAATGAAATACCAGACATAAATAACTACTTAAGAGAAAAGGGTTATTTGGGCTCCTGGTTCTGGAGGTTCCAGCATATGATCGAGTGGCCCCCCATGTCTTTGGGCCTCTGGTAAGACTAAAGTAAATCATGATAGGAGTGTGTAATGGAGCAAGCCATTCACCTTATGAATCAGGAAGCAGAGCAAGACTGGCCAGAGTCCCATGACCCCCATCAGGGCATGCTCCCAATGACCTAAAGACCCTCTACTGAGCCCCACTTCATAAAAGTTCCATCATCTCTCAGTAGTGCCACCTGGAGGGCCAAGGCTTTACCACATGGACCTTGGAGGGACCTTCATCCAAATCAGAGTGATCACATAGCTTTTAAGTGGCAGAGTCAGGATTAAAAACTGGGGTCTATGACTCTAAATTTAAAGTTCTTTCAATTATGACATGGATCTCACCTCATACTCAATGTAAATAAAAAGGAATGGGGACAGAAAGCCTGCAGGAAGATTTATTGGGGTATGTATGTATTTTAAAATGATGGTATAAGTGAGGAGTCATTTATGGAATAAAATATTATAGCAAAAGTTAGAAAGCCGGGCGTGGTGGCACACGCTTGTAATCCCAGCAGTCGGGAGGCTGAGACCGGAGGATCCGGGTTCGAGGCAAGCCTCAGCTACCTAGTGAGGCCCTCTGAAACTTAGTGAGACTCGGTTTCAAAATAAAGAATAAAAAATAGGGCTGGGGGTATAGCTCGGAGGTAGAATGCCCCTGAGTTCAATCCCCAGTACCGCAAAAAAAAAAAAAAAAAAAAAAAAAAAAAAAAAAAAAAAAAAAAAAAAAAAAAAAAAAAAAAAAAAAAAAAAAAGTTAGAAAAAATGAGTTAGATATAGAGTATAGAAAGAAAAAATCTCATTTAAAAACTATTTTTTAAAAATACCAAAGGAAAATGTGCTTTCCTAGTATAAAACATAAAGAAGTACAAAAAGACACAAAGAAGAAAAATGTTCTCCATAATTAAACCATCTAAATTTATTAGTATATTGGGATTTTACTTTATATCCTTTTAGTCCTTTTTCAAAGTGGTATATACCATCCCTCATTATCATTTTGTCCCACCATAGAAAGACTTCTTCCAGGTCTATGCTGGAATGATCATAACATATGACTATAGGAAACTAGAATATCCCCTCTCCAAAAATGTGGCCTGAAAGGACATTCATGAAGGTGAAGTGAGGCACACAGGCAGGAAGGCCACGGCTCTTTTTCCTGCCTCCATTCTATGTTCATGTGCTCATGGGGGGTCGGGCCTTGCAGTGCACCTCTAGTAGAGGTTCTGGAAATATTCAATGGTGACACAGAAGCTAAACAGAGACCATGGGAGGGACCAAGCCTTGTTCTGCTGCTACAGGCATTGAGTAGGGCTTACCAAAGGTTTAAACAGCCTACTTTAAGAAAATCTCCACCTTGAAGAATAGGGTGTCATATGCAAGAGAATCATAACAGATATAAAAAGACAATATAAACTTGTGTCCACATAAAAACTTGTATGTGAACGTTTATGGTCGTATTATTCATAGAATACAGATGTGAAGCAAGTCTCACAGGGCCCCAGCATTGGTCCTAGGGCAAGGCTTCAAACACCTCACTGATGCCACATTCCAGCGTCAATCCACTTTACAAGACCAGTGAGACACAGAACTACACAACACATTAAGTGAAGCACAAGTTTATTACTCGGAGTAGAAGCCTAGGGTTCATGGCCAGCTGGTCTCTCAGGTTCAGGAGCAACCCAGGATGGGTGGACTCTTGTTCACACACACCCACACTGCTATGGCTGAGGGACCCTGAAATCACTCTGCATTTAGGGTTTTATATTTGACTCACTGGGCAGGACATCCTGTCTAGGAGGAAAAAGAACAGAAGCCTGGCTGATCTGGCCAGTTCGTCCTTATTTCAGGATAATCCACTTGCAGCACAGTCTGCAGTTACTCCAAGAACTACATGCAAGAAAGGAGGGAAGAACCTGGTCACTAAGGCCATCTGAGGACTTGTCCCACACCAAACAGTGGAAATAATAAATATCCACCAACTGGTGAATGGATAAAGTGTGTTATACAATGAAGTATTATTCAGCCACAAAAAGCAAAGAGATCCTGATACATGCTGTAATATGGATAAACTTTAAAAATATTATACAAAGAGATAGAAATTCAAGGCCACGCATCATATCATTCTTTCTATATGAAATATATAGAAACTGCAAATCCATAGAGACAGAAAGTTACATCAGAGATTGCCTGGGGCTGGAGGTAGGAATACCTATTAACCGTAAATGGGCTCAAGGGACCCAACGGTGGGGTGATAAGAATGTTTGAAAACCAGATTATGATAGTTCCATGGCTCAGTAGATTTACTAGAATTATTGGATATTGCACCTAAACAGGCGGATTTTATGGTATTTAAATTATAGTTCAATAAAATAGCTTTTAAAAATAGTAAGAAGTCCGTGAAGTATGTGCTTTCTAGTTCTCAGCCCTCTAAAATGAATTAAGTAGAAATCTTTTTTTTTTTGCGGTACTGGGGATTGAACTCAGGGGCATTCTACCTCTGAGCTATACCCCCAGCCCTATTTTTTATTCTTTATTTTGAAACAGGGTCTCACTAAGTTGCAGAGGGCCTCACTAAGCAACTGAGGCTGGCCGCGAACCCGGATCCTCCGGTCTCAGACTCCCGAATGCTGGGATTACAAGCATGTGCCACCATGCCTGGCTAGAAATCTATTTTTTAAGTGAACATTTTTTTGCAAGGATTGTTTTGAATTCATAAGGAAATTATTTTTTCAAACAAAAACTTGGACAATATGAAGTGAAACATATTTTCAGAGATTTCAGCTACGTAAGTTTCCTCCCAGGACACAGTAATGCCTCCTCTGCTTCCTTGTGCCCTTCCTTTCACTTTTATTCTTAATCTTACACAGTTGAAGCAAAAGTCAAAAAACAAACAAACAAACAAAAATGGCTGAGATTTCAAGATACATCAACACACACAGTCTTTCTGATGTAGAATTAAAGTTGAAAGATGAATTCAGACACCAAGTCCCTCTTCTCCTTTGCCAAGGTGTGGGTTTAACTAACTTAATGACATTGGTGTGTTCCTAAAACTTTTTCATGCCAGCACTATTTTGTGTGTCAACTAATATTGTAAAGCCTCCAACCACTTGTTATAGGCGACCTAAGGCAAATTCGTTTATAAATTGAAGGCCTCTTTCTTTCTTTCTCTCTCTCTCTCTCTTTCTCCGGTGTTATAGATAAATCAGGACTTCTCCTGTAGATTGGATTTACTTTTTAGTATGTGTGACCTGCTCCTTAAATCCCCTTTAGTTGTGGGTCATATTATTGCTTGAAATCACGAGTATTAATTATATTCATTTTCATAGGACATTGGGAAATTTTACTGATAATACAAGTGTTTTTCTTACATAATCTTTAGTAGCTTTGCCTGGTACCTTGAGTATTTGGCAAGGAATTTCATTGTCTTATAGTCAACATCCAAGAGATATAGAAGAAAATTCTTTTTTAAATTTTTGTTTAAAAATTTTTATACCTTTATTGGTGTATTATAGTTTGCATCACAATAAAGTTCAGAGTGATAGGGACATACATGCACACAGCACTTGGTGAGCTTCCCCCAGGACAATTCTTTAAATATTTTCCCAGAAATAACCTACCATGATGCAACTTTAAGAAGGCCATCTTTGTTTCCATTCCCTAGGTGCTCTTACTTGAAGCATGACCCCTGTGCATGCTCACAGAGGGGAGAAAGTACCCACCCACCTTCCCTCTAGCATTGGCCACATGCTCATAGGCTCAGCTCCTCTATTGATTCACTTTTGTGGTCATTATAAACCTTAACTCACATTTTATTCTGAAAGGAAGAGATAACAGAAGGCAAAAACATTATAGCTAGTAAATTTTTCCAGCTAGGGCAGTAACCATTTCATGGGTTTTATTTCCAGTTGTCACCATCCACACAAGCAAAACTGGTAGGATCACCAGCGATCTCTGACCACGTGCGTTATGACCACCTCTGGCCTGTTCTTTACTCCAGTATCTCCTCACCCCTCCCGTAAGACTCTGCTTTTGGAAATAAATGGAGATATTGTGTGAATGAGTATCTTCCACTTTAGGGAAACTAGAAGGAGAGAGCCCTGTGTGATTCTGAATGCTTCCAGGTGCATAGGACTCCATGACTAATATCCACTGAGCACAACTGACTGCCATCTTCTCCACACTGAGCTGGTAGAACAGCCTAAGTGTTGTGGGAATTCTCATGAACAACCTGATGCTGGATGATAACATTACATTTATACTCTATCTTCAGCTGCAAGCAAAAAAGCAGAGTAATTACTACTTGTTAATCTTTAATTAGTGGTGGTGAAACATGTGTAGCATTAGAAATGTTTACATGGGAATGAGGACATATAAGGATCATGTTTTCACCCTTTTAAAACATTTGTTCAAAAATGCTTAAATTTTCTGAATTTCTATTTGTTGCTTCATTTCAGATTTGTGTTGGAAATGCTCCAAAGGAATGTAAGTAAATTTGTTCAGAGCTTGCATTTTGATTGCCTTTTTGTTTGTTGTTAAACTGCTTGATAGGTTTTAGTCTGTGTGCATTTGACTTATTCCGTGAATGAAGAAGAATTTTCCGAGAACCTTAAATTATTGTCATAGTGGACCTGTTAACTCAGTGAGGTCAGGCAAGGCAAGTAAAAATAAAAAAGCATTCAATTGAAAAATAACTATTTTAAATATTTAATGTGTACAATGAAATGATTTTATATGTGTATACATGGTTTAATAATGATAGTAATCCAATTAATCAGTACATTCTTTATCACCTGAACTACACAGTAGATTCCAGAACCTGTTCATCTTATAACTGAAAAATTGTACCCCTTGATCAATATTTCCCTAGTATTATTCAGAAATCCTACTTTTTGGTGCATATCCAAAGTAAATGAAATCAATATCTTGAAGAGATATCTGTATCCCCATGTTCATTACAGCATTATTTACCAAAGCCAATATGGAAACCACCTATGTGTCCATGAATGAATAAGTGTATAACAAATGCAACACATACACAAACACACACACACACACACACACACACACACACACACACACACAATGGAATATTACTCAACAAGAAAAAGGGCATTCTTTGAGAGGCTGAGACCAGAGGATCTGGGTTCACGGCCTGCCTCAGTTACTTAGTGAGGCACTCTGCAACTTAGTGAGACCCTGTTTCAAAATAAAGAATAAAAATAGGACTGGGGGTGTAGCCCGGAGGTAGAATTCTCCTGGGTTCAATCCCCAATACCACAAAAAAAAAAAAAAAAAGAAGAAGAAGAAAAAGAAAAAGGACATTCTACCATTTGTAACACATAGATAAATCTGTAGAACAGTATGTCGGACATGAGCTGTTTTCATAAAACCCAACAAGCACTTCCACCAACTCTTAGAACAGGGCCTGCCCTAAAAATGAAGGTGCAAAATCAACCTGCTGTATGATACACATTTGGGGGTATGCTAGGTGTTCACAGTATTCGTATTTTCCTCTTCAGTTGTTTTCCGTTCTTTCTAGTATTCCCGAGTGAAGCCCATAGTGACCCCACGGTTTTCCCTTTCCTGCTCTGAGACTCTGATGGGTGAACTGGGCAACATCGCTAAGACCCATGACTTGCACATCCAGGTAGGTATTTTCCTTCCGTTTGTGCCTCTATGCAGACCAGCAAGAATTCTCAGTACTCTAAATCATAATCTCCAGTTTGTCTACTAAGATCTCCTAGGAGTCAAATTGTTATAGGGCAGGAAGTCCCCTTATAGATATCACGTAATCCAGTTCTTTACTCTTGCAGATGAGAAGTTTGAAGCTCTTTTAACCCTCCGTGCTTTCCAATTAGCCTTCAAGAGACAAAGACATCTTTATAAGTGACAGCGAGATCAACGACAGACCCTTTACTCTCTATAGGACACCTTTAATGCATTTCTTTCCTACTTCTCTTTGATTTGATACTTTCTCGGTGTTCTACACCTTCATTCTTAGAGAAACCAGCTCTTATTTGAAAAGCAAAAGCAACCTAATTTCCACCTTACAAAAATGCATTTAAAAGCTCTTTTGTTCTGAGTTTCTTAACTTAAAATCAGGAACAAAAAAGTATATCTTACTTTGTCATTAAGTTGTAGCAATTTAGGAATAAAACCCTTTTAAAATCTTACAGCTGGGTTAAAATTGGGAGCTCCCCTCCCCCATCCAGGCTTAATTATATACTGTACTAAAATTTCTCCTCTTAATAGTTGAGTATCTTATAGGAAAGGACAAATTAGGACAAAGGCAACATATTGATTTCTTAACATTTTGTAGGGTCTTTTTTTTTTTTTTTTTTTTTAAGATCTGTCTTCTTAGGTTCCATTAACTATTCCTATCTGTCTTCTTTCTTCTTCTTCTTCTTCTTCTTCTTCTTCTTCTTCTTCTTATTATTATTATTATTATTATTATTATTATTATTTTGTTGTTGTTTTTGTTATTTTGTGGTCTATAATATTTGGATTTTGGATTCAAACCCACACAATTCTCTCCTGGAGATAAAATTCAAAACTTAGATAATGTCTCTACTTTGGAAACAGAATGCCTCTGTTCTTCAATGAAAAAGACAACAGAAGTCTGTTCCTGTTTTTTGCTGGAGGGACGTATATGGCTGTGTGTGTATTTACTCACATCTACCAAGATGACAGGCATCATCTGACTACCCTTTCTTCTAGTCATTTTTCCTTGTATTTCATCAATGGTCTGGGACTTCCTCAAAGTCAGGGTTAGATCTTATTGTCGGGGTGGAATACCCGTTTTAGAACATTGCTATTTTCCTCTTTATCTGAAATATATATATATATATATATGTATATATCTGAATATATATGAATGTATATATATTCATATACACACACTATCTTATGGAGAGAGAGAAATGACATTTCCATTTGCTCAGGAGTTATTTCCTACCATATGTAATCATCACCCTTTGACTGAAATGATTTTGTTTCAGACTAAGGGTCAGGGTGGTCACTCTTAAGCATTGTGTCTCAAAGACACTTGATGGCCTCTCAGGTGCTGTGGTGCCTGCCTGGAGGAAGGTCAGTGTGGAAGCCTCACTCACTGTGTTGTTTATACATGGGTTCTTACAGACTCTTTCTTGATGAAGGCAGAATTGCCCAGCCCAGTTATTTTCAAACTGTTTTCTGGAGAAGAACTCATTCCAACAAAGGGGACAGATTGAGATTAGGCTCCCAGAGTCCCAATCCTGATTCACGCTGAGAAGCAATTTATTTATGCCTTCTGTGTATTACATTTCTATGAAATTTTCAAACATACAATGTGACTAACATATCCACGACTAAAAGAATTTGAGAAGTCACTCATCTAGCCCAATCTTTTTATTTGAGAAATGAGAAAGAAAAGAAGCAACTTGCCCTAAGACACATAGCCAGGATCCAGACTTGGCCTAAAACTTAGCTCTCTTTGTTCGGATTCCAGTTTTCTTAGGAGTGAGCCATGCTGTATATCCTTTCAATGCCCACAGAACTCTCTCAAATGGCCTAAACCAGAAGGGTCAGGCTGCCACAAATAGCTCAGCTCTTGACTCAAATATAAACAAAACTATTTTTTTCTTGGGATTTCAAAAGACCTAATTGGATGGTCTTTTGACCATACATGCATACATACCATGTTCATGGTATTCATGATAGTTTGCATATAAATTCTTATATACAACACATATAATTGTTTTAAATAAAACCCATGTACATTCTTTCTTGTCTGTCCATATGGTTCCTTATATCAGCAAGTAAAAGCCAGCCACACCATTTTGAGGCAGAGGCATAATTTCTAACATTTTTTTCAGAAAAAAAGTGAAAATATTCTTTCTTTTCTTGTAGAGCCATATAAGTGAAAATCGTGATGAAGTTGAAGCTGTGAAAAACTTATACCCCAGTTATAAACACTACACAGATGTCTATGATAAAAACAATCTTCTGACAAATAAGGTAAATTCTACATCATGGTATAATCTATGTAAAAGAGGCAAATTTACCTAAGTTTTAAAATCTCAGTAGTAATCTTGAGACTTCTGTGACATGGGTATTTACCAAACTGAGTAAAACCCAGTGTGCGTGTAGTTAATATGAGCCTGAAGTTTTCACCCCAGTCAAGAAGTCTGAAGGCTCCATTTGAAAGTCGAACACCATTTGGTCCAAGGATCCTTTGACAGTGCCCTTAGCATGTAAATCTGCCTGTCTGTGGGTCAGCAGATGCATCACCAAGGATCCATTGTATAAAGAATATGAATAGGGGTGTTAATTGTGTATGAAAGTTTTAAAATGGCTATCAGTGGGGGCATTGGTTAAATTATAGAACGCACATAATTAGAATATTACTTAACATCCACAAAGAATGAAGTCTACAGGCTTACAAGAAAGAATGTGCGATTGAATATCTGTATGTGTGGAGGTACGTTCTCCCTTAGAGAAAACTGGCCGGAAAATACACACGGAATGTTAAAAATGACTCTTCCTGAGGGGAAAAGCAGAAAGGCTTTCTACTTTTTTATTTTTAAACACTGAGATTTAACAAATGAGTATGTAGCTGGGTGTGGTGGCCCACATGTGTAATCCGTGTGCTTGAGAGGCTGACATAGGAGGATGGCAGGTTTGAGGCCAGCCGTGCTTAGCAATGTAAAGAGATTCTCAGCCACCTAGTGAGACAACACCAAAGACAAAAATAAAAAGGGGCTGGAGTTAGCTCAAAGGTAGAATGTCACTGGGTTACCCTGCCCCCCACACACAAATGAGTATGTATTACTTTTATAATTAATTAACATTAATATGAGTGATGGGAGACCTCATTACAATAATATACCCTTTGGCTTTGGCCTTCAGTGCAGTGTGCAAACTGTAGGGAGAGTTTACTGCAGCAGCAATTTCTTAGTGACTATGTGGATGAGGATGTAGATGTAACTGTTTCAAAAGGTTAACACTCTGCATAAATCATGTAAATGCTACATCATAATTTCATCCTCCTTTACATATATTTCCATATGATTAGTAACTTAACCTTCAATTTGCATGTTAATTTTATTTGCACAGAGGTTGAGAAAGTTTTATTTTAATAATAATTCTGTGGCCACTGAACCATGCCTCCCAAAGGAGAAGGCTATTTAGATACAGGTTTTGTACTGAGGGAAAAAGAATTTTGAAAGATTAAAGTCTTACACAAGAAAACCCACAAATATTACCAAGACTGAAGATTTAGAGAGATCTCATATGTATGCAGTGCCTGCTTTCTTAGACAAGAAATTAATGAATTAATGCTCATAAGATAGTACATTTCCTAATTTTTATGAAAATGTGCAGATAGGTGAGTTAAAGTTAATTTGGTTGTATGTGTCAAGACCATTGTCACCTATATTAAAACTAGGAGCAGAAATAAAGAATAATTCTTTGCAGGGTCACTTTTATAGCTTTATGTACTGAGAAATTATATAGAAGTAAGGATTACTTCTAAAAAGCTGCATGTACTAAGAAGTCTGTAGAAGTAAAGATTTCTTCTAGAAAGTTCTGATGAGTATAGGAACAAGCACAGCCTTTCTGGTAGCTCACCACATAAACTTAGAAGAAAAGAAACTTGGCAATTTTCTAGAGTAGAGATGATGAAATCATAACTTTTCAAACTTATTTTATAGATCAGCAAACAGAAACACAAGCAAGATAGACAAATTTGCTAAGACTTTTGTAATATAATGTTTTTAAAGGCCTTTTATTTTATTTTATTTTTTTTAAATGGTACTGGGGATTGAACTCAAGGGCTTTCTATCACTGAGCTATACCCCCCAGTCCTATTTTTTAATTCTTTATTTTGAAACCGAGTCTCACTAAGTTGCAGAGTGCCTCAGTAGGTAGCTGAGGCTGGCCGCGAACCCAGATCCTCCGGTCTCAGCCTCCCGAATGCTGGGATTACAAGCGTGCGCCACCACGCCCGGCTTTAAAGGCCTTTTATGAGGTATAAGATTTATGCCACGGGGCTGTTTGTTATACAAACAGATAACCAGGGTTGTTCTTGTAAAGATGGTAACAGCCAAGTCACAGCTTCCGTCTCTCCCTATAATATCTTGCTGCAAATGAGAGCTAACATGAGCATTTTCTAGCGATAAACTCATGCAGGACACTCTTCTCTCCAGACAGTGATGGCACACGGCTGCTACCTTTCTGCAGAAGAACTTAACGTATTCCATGAGCGAGGAGCATCCATCTCCCATTGTCCCAATTCCAACTTATCGTAAGTAGGCAATGATTGTTTACTACATTATGACTGTGTCAGTTGCAGACAGATGGCCACATTTCTTTCTTTTCTCAGTCATTCCTTCCTCCAGGGTCTGTCTTACAGTTATGTTTGTTTGGAACAGGAGCTAGATAGATGGATGTTTAGTTGTGGATGGAGGGAATGTAGCATTTAAAATAGGACATTTTTTTGTAGGTTGTGCATTTGAAGACACCCCCATTTCTTAAAATCTCTGAATTTGCACATACATGAAAAGGGACAATAGGAAATGCAGCAGAAAGAGTTTTAAACCAGTATCATTCAGGGATTATAACCAGGGAATGAAAGAACACATATGCCAGCCAGTGTTCAGGGGGACAGTACTGACTCCTCTTTGTGCTCAGAATTAGAAGGAAGGACAGTGCTAGTTGAAGCCAACCCTCTACAGTATGGGTTATGCTGCTGGATCTGATGGGATGCCAGCTCACACAGGGCAGCCCCAGAGGGACCTGGTCCCACTGCAGTTCCCCAGAACATAAAAGCTTCACTTGTAATGTGTTCCTAACCGTTTGAAATGTTATAGATTCCTAAGTGAGTCAGATGAAAGTTATGGCTTTTATCTCCAGAAGAAAGCTCATAGACATAACCATGTTGCACCTAATTTTAGGGAATTCCTAGATCACATGATAGTGGTCCATGGATGCTGGGTTAAAAACTCATGCTTGCACAAATAGGTTATTTGGGAGGTGATCTTGGAGAGTAAATACAAGGGAGTAAGACAGAGAAAGGAAGAAATCAGTATGGGATGTATCAGCAATCAGAATATCATTTTGGGCTCCTGAAATTTAATTGCTCTAGATAACTCTCAAAGTGAGTATACAAAACAGACCCCAAAGTTACCCTGCCTTAGGAGTGAGGGAGCTTTGGAGTTATAAACACTCACCAGTGATTGTGGTGAGCTACTGGTGCAGGCAGAGGAGCATTAATTCCCTGGAACTTCTGACCTTCCCCAAACAAGGGAGAGTGGGCGGATTCTAGCAGTAAATTACTGCCCCCTGGCAAAGGACTGGAGATGTCAGGGGCTAGAAGTCTGGGGACTTTGTAAATGGCATAGACGTGTGTCCCTGGCAGTATGTAGAGGGCACCTGGAGCCTCAGGACATATTTCTGGAGTGTTTTGAGCAGCTCAGGAGGCCCTGAGTTTTCTGAAATAAAATAGTTGCATATAACAGGGAATCTTGCCTATGTGACCTTGATTATGGTCTAGCTAACCCATGCAAGAAGAATTTAACATCCCTTGGATGAGTTCTACAATTAAAACATGACCCAGCCAGGCATGGTGGCATAGGCCTGTAATCCCAGTACTTGGGAAGCTGAGACTGGAGGATCACAGATTCCAGGACAGCCTCAGCAAGTAGTGAGACTCTCATCAACTTAGTGAGACCCTGTTTCCAAATAAGAAATAAAATCAAGCTGGGAGTGTAGTTTGAAGGTAAAATGCCTCTGGGTTCAATCCCCAGTACCACAAAACAAAACAAAAAATCATGACCCAACTCTGCAAATTGAGGTTTGAAGTTAAATTTCTTAAGGACATATTTCTATTTAACTCTCCAACAACTCTGGGAGAATTATCATGCATACCTCAGGGCTTTGGAAATTATGGTTATGTGTGTCCTTGAGCAAATCACTTTGACCTTTGCATCCTCTTGGACATCTAAGGATAGGCTTTAGTTTTCCTTTGTTTTTTGTTGTTGTTGTTTTTGTTTGTTTTGTTGTTGTTGTTTTTTAGAAAGTCAACACTTCCATTAAGCTCGGGGTCATGAAGTCCAGAATTTAGTCCAGGAACCATCTCTCCTAGTCACTACTGTCCTCAGAGGCAGCATCTGAAGTCTCAGGCCCTGACTCACCAGACTGCACCCCCTTTCTGACTGTACCCTCCTGTCTTTTATCATGCAAGTGCAGAGGATGAAAGTGGTGACACTTTTTCTCACTCATCATGAGGGTCATGTCTGACCCGCTGTAACAAAAGACAGATCAACAAGAGAAAAGTCTAGCAAATTTACTTAATCAAGGTTTTATGTGCACAGAAGCCTTTAGAATGAAGACCAGAGCTGGGCATGGTGATGCACGCTTGTAATCCTAGCATTCGGGAGGCTGAGACCGGAGGATCCGGGTTCGCGGCCAGCCTCAGCTATCTAGTGAGGCACTCCGCAACTTAGTGAGACTCAGTTTCAAAATAAAGAATAAAAAATAGGGCTGGGGGTATAGCTTGGAGGTAGAATGCCCCTGAGTTCAATCCCCAGTAC
>PVLC010017769.1:0-10655 GCA_004027655.1 Graphiurus murinus
CAAAAAAAAAAAAAAAAAAAAGAAGAGTAGCCGAGCATGGTGGCGCACACTTGTAATCCAGTACTTGGGAGGCTGAGACAGGAGGATCGCAGGTTCACGACCAGCCTCAGTTACTTAGTGAGGCCCTCTGCAACTTAGTGAGACCCTGTTTCAAAATAAAGAATAAAAAATAGGGCTGGGAATGTAGCTTGAAGGTAGAATGCCCCTGGATTCAATCCCCAAAGGAGAGTAAGGTGCCAATACGAGAGACATGAAGAAGGCATACCACTTGAGAGCAGCAGACACAACTGGATAGGCTGCCCCACCTCTTGGTCCACCACCCTCCAAAACTGCCCCCAAAGGAGTGTGTGGGGCCCTAGGGCCTGAGGGGCAGAAGTGTAGAGCCCCAGCAGGTCCTCACTAACCCTGGAACTGCCTCGGTACTGCCCTGGCAAGTGAGAGCACAAGTGATGGGGGAGACAGACCCCTTGCAGACCCAGACAATGGTCTGCTGTACACGGCCAGATCCACTGCCTGGAGCCCATGTGTCCGAGTCTAAGCAGTAGGTGAGAGGCCTGCCACCCACCAAGGACAGAGGCAAGTCGCCCAGCATCAAGAGCACCAAGACCCACCAGTGCTGTGTGAGTCAGAGGACTGCTCAGCCCTGCTTGCTTGCTCCTACACTCTTTTTTTTTTTTGGTGGTACTAGGGACTGAACCCCAGGGGCATTCTACCTCTGAACTATACCCCCAGTCCTATCTCATTTATTTTAAAACAGGGTCTTGCTAAGTTGTGGAGGGCTTTGCTACGTTGCAATGCTGAGGTCAGCCACGAACCTGATCCTCCTGTCTCAGCCTTCCAAGTACTGGGATTATATCCTCAGCCCAATTTTATTTTATTTTGTTTATTTATTTATTTTTTTGTGGTACTGGGAATTGAACCCAGGAGCATTCTACCTCTGAGCTATATCCTCAGCCCAATTTTATTTTATTTTATTTTTTTGTGGTACTGGGATTGAGCCCAGGGGCATTCTATCTCTGAACAACACACCCAACCCTATTTTTTATTATTTTGAAACAGGGTCTCACAAGATTGATGAGAATCTCACTACTTGCTGAGACTGTACTTGAACCTGCAATCCTCCTGTCTTAGCCTACCAAGAACTGGGATTACAAGTGTGTGCCACCACGCCTGGTTCTGTCCACCTTCTTTAAAAGCAGTCTGAGCCTCCAGTTGGGAAGGCCAGCACCTCGCCTCCAACCTCAGCACCCAGTGGAGCACTACGCACATGCAGGTGCTCAAAAACCTAGTAAATGCATTTCCTGGCTATTGCACATCCAGCCGTAGGTGACTAAATTCTAAAAAGGAATGCACAGGGTCAGTCCAAAGGCTCTGGAATGCAAGGTGTAAGCCTCCTGGGCCCCTGAGCATCTCAGGAACAGTACACACAAGGGCACTAGGACAGGCCGAGGGCCTAGGTCCAATGTGACAGACACCCTCACTCAGTATGCCACACCTGCCAGCCTTCTCTGGACTAATCCTGTGTGATACGTTTAACAATTGGCTCCAGGTCCCCGTCCCTCTCTAGCAGCAGCAAGTGTGACAGCAACGTACTTTGCGAACTTCACAGTGGTTGCATTCCGAGGTACGAAGCCTGTGTGGAACTGAATCTGGAACATCTTCATGGACGCCATCTGCAAGAAGCACACGCGAGACCCAGCTGAGGAGGGATCCTGACCTCAGACTGCAGAGTGCTCTCCCCTAAGACCATCAGAACGACTGCCATCATGCATCAGGTCTTCTCGAGCACTGCCCAGGGCATGGGGGCACAGCTGGGCCCGTGTGAAGCCACATGTGGTTTCTAGAGCCATGGGGGTGGGACAGCCCCAGGGCCTGTCACACTCCTAGGGGAGCAGAAGACAGTGTGCAGCTCTGCACAAGTCAGCCTGGCAGCCTGCAGCAGCACTCACCTTGGCCTGCAGCCTCCCTCCCAGGGTGGACCTGGCATGATAAATGACAATGAGCACATCCCCTTGAACTGTTATGCCCAGAGGGATGACCGCCTTGCCATCCTCGATTTTAAATTCCCTAAAAGACAATGAGAAATTGTTCCTTTAAGTAACAAACATGGCAAGAATCTGTACCAGAGCACCATGCAGGGGACTACTCTTAAGAAGCTACTACACACACACTCACACACACGCAGAGGATGGGGAAGGAGGAGGAATTCCTCCCCACACCACCAGCTCTGCTCACTGGGTTCGCTCAGGCAACCCACAGGCTACACCACCTCAGCACAGCCATCCAGAACACAGGAGGAACTGACTCAGCAGTCAGGGGGACATCCCACCTCTCCACTCACCTCATCCTGTCATACTCCTGGGATGTGGTAGTCACACGCTCATCCCCCACGTAGACCTCACAGAAGGGTCTGCAGCCATTTCTCTGCTTGCTGAACAGCGGCACGGGAGTCATGACGACAGCCTTCACCAGCATCGGCTTGCTGTGGGGTGTTATGGGCTCCTCTGCCACCATGTCGCACACGTACTCGATGTACCTGGAGGCAGGCACACACCCATGTCACGTCCCCCAAGGCTGGACACGCACCAGAATTTCTTTCTTTTCAAATATACATATATGCTATAAATTTCCCTTGAAACAATGTTTTAGTTGCTCCTCACAAGTTTGATGCTATAATTTTCATTCACTTCAAAATATTTCTAAATTTTTCTTGAGACTTCCTCTTTGACTCACAAGTTATTTAAAAGTTGTTCATTTCTGAAAATCTTTAGGAATGTTTCTAGATAGCTTCCTGTAACTGACATCCTAATTTCATTCCATAAAGCCTGAGAACACATTTTACATGTATGTTTTCAACTTCTTTAATTTGTTGAGGTTTGTTTAATGGCTCAAAGGAGGATCTTGTTGAACGTTCCCTATGCACTTGAATGCTCTAGAGGTGTCGGGGCTAACTGGTGGGTGTCTACTCACTCCGTGGAGTACCGAGAAAGGAATGCTGAAGCCCACACACGATGTAACCATGGAGTCTGTCCTAACTAGCGTTGACACAGCTTCTCTTTCTTCTGGGGAGCGTTCCATGGCATTTGTCTCCCCGTGGTGTCCCCTCTGTGGGAGCCTGAGGAGCAGCATCCTGCTTCCATCAACACGGTCAAGGAACGCCACCCTCCTCTAGACTCTCCTCGGTGGCCCAGGAGACAGGAAACCACAACAGCCACAATGACTTCGTATGTGTCCAGCCCAGCAGCAAGTGAGGACATTAAGCCCTTCAGCCACAAGCAAACGTACGCTGCCCACAGCGAGGGAGCCTGAAAGCAGAGTCAAAACTAAAGGAGAAGCCGGGCGTGGTGGCGCACGCTTGTAATCCCAGCATTCAGGAGGCTGAGACCTGAGGATCCGGGTTCGCGGCCAGCCTCAGCTACTTAGTGAGGCACTCCACAACTTAGTGAGACTTGGTTTCAAAATAAAGAATAAAAAATAGGGCGGGGGGTATAGCTTGGAGGTAGAATGCCCCTGAGTTCAATCCCCAGTACCGCAAAAAAAAAAAAAACTAAAGGAGAAGCTGGGCGTGGTGGCGCACGCTTGTAATCCCAGCATTCGGGAGGCTGAGACCGGAGGATCCGGGTTCGCGGCCAGCCTCAGCTACCTAGTGAGGCCCTCCGCAACTTACTGAGACTCGGTTTCAAAATAAAGAATAAAAAATAGGGTAGGGGTATAGCTCAGAGGTAGAACGCCCCTGAGTTCAATCCCCAGTACCGCAAAAAAAAAAAAAAACTGAAGGAGAAACAGGTGGGCACGCGCTGATCCTGACTCAAGGTGCTGGGAGGGGCACATGGCACGTGCATGCTGTTCTGAGTCACTGGCCTGTGGTCAGTCCCATGGCAATGGATGACTGCTGCCAGTGGCTCCGCCGTGGTGCTACACACCTGCCTCTTGCAGAGCGTGCTGCTGGTTCCTGCTCTTTCACCCAAGCCGACCACCCCTGCAATGGCCAGTTCTCAACCATCCACGTTCAGTCTGTGTGTTGACGTGACTGGACTGAAGGCCACCATCCTATTAGCTGTCTTCTATTTGTTCCCATCTGTCCCTGGTTTTTCTTTTTCCTTCTCTTGATGAAACATTTTAAATCATACTTTCACTTTATTTCTTTTGTTGACTCATTAATTATAGCATGTAAGAAAATCTTATCAGTCGCCCAGGGTTTCTTTCTTTTTTTTTTTTTAATTTTGAGACATGATCTTTGTAAATTGCCCAGGCTACCTTGAACATGTGATCCTCCTGCCTTAGCCTCCCTAGCCACTGGGATCATGGTCGTACGCCACTGCACCCCAGCTTTCCTAGGATTCCTGACAAGTTTTCAACTTGCATGCTTCTTTTTCTACATGTGGCATCCTTGTCCTCTGGCTCAGATTTTCTATTCAGCCTTAGCAGAGCTCCATGATGAACCAGTGTGATGGGCCTTGATGGGTTTCATTCATCTAGTCTGTTTCCCATCCTGTTTGGTGTCCTCTGAACCTCCTGGACCTGTGGCTAGGCAACCATCATGAACTCTGGGAAATTCCAGGCTTATTTCTTCAATGTTTTTACTCCCCATTCTTCTTCTGGGATCCGCTTGTTTGTATCCGGCTGCTTGCAATGGTCCAGCAGCTCTAGTCTTCTGCTGGTTTTCAATGAGGCAACATCTGACCTGTCTTCATGCCTGCGGATGTGCTCCACAGCTGAGCGGAGGCCTTGCTGCTGCATGCTTCCACCATGAGCATCGCCACTCTCTTCACCAAGCTTCCACCGAGCTGCAGACAAGCTCCAGCCCTGCCTCTCTCCTGCCCTCTCACCAGCATCTTCAGCACACTCAAACTCAAGTGTCTTAAGTTTACCTCAGAGTTCCAGTGTGATGTTGGGTCCTGTTTATTCTCTTAAGAGGGAAAGGATCAGATGGGCCCAGTGACATGCCTGGGATCCCAGTACCTGGGAGGTTGAGATAGGAGGATGGCAGGTTCAAGGCCAGCAGGAGGTAACTTAATGAGACACTGTTTCAAAATGAAAAATAAAGTAGGTTTGGTGGTATAGCTCAGTGGCAGAATGCCGCTGGGCTCAATCCCAATAACACACACACACACAAAGGGAAAGGATCAGGCAGGGCCTGTGTCTCCCTCCTTCAACTCCCGTTCTGATCTGTCCCATGGAGACCATGGAAAAGGGTCTTTACAGGGCATGGGCCCTCCTGTGCTGCAGCCCCATGGCTTCACTCTTGTCCACCCTGGGCTTGGCTGATCCGAGACCGCTGGCCTCCTCGTGTGCTGTCCAGATACTTCTGTCCCCCAAGAGCAAGTGCCCATCCCCCCAACAGGCACTGATCCGCCTTGAATCTGGGACCAGCTGAGGACTTCAGGGCCTCAGTTTCATGGGGTTTGAGAAAGTCACAGGGTGAAGTTGGTCCAGCCATTGTCTGCCCATGTGAGGTGGAACTAAGGAACACAAGGGAGTGAATGGCTGTGTGCCCAACACGCCGAAGGCCCTGCCTGCAACCCCTGGCTGGAGGCCACTGGCTCACCAACCTGAGCAACAAGCCTCAGAGCCAGATGGCCTCTCGCTGGCCTGGGCCCCTGCCACTTTCTGGAGCCCATGTTGGCTCTGCTCCAGCTCACCCATTCTCAGCTCTCGGGGTCTCCACTGTCCATGTCACGGTCCCACCCTGAGGAGGAGGCAGCTGCCCAGGTGCTCTGGAGGCCCCACAGAGGGTGTTTGTGCTGGGCAGTGGCTATTCCAATCTAGGCATCCAGAAGGTCATTGTCACTACCGGGAGGTGGACAGGAGTGGACATGAGTGGACATGTGTGGACGTGGCTGGCAAATTCAACAGCCCCAGAGAGACAGGATGGAGAAGGCACAGAGCTAGCTGCAGCTCCAAGTAGCTCCCTGTCAGCTGCAGGTGGAGACCAACTTTGTGCTGAGGCAGGGCAGCTCGAGGCGAGGCGAGGCGGGGCATCTGAGAGGCCTATGTGTGCATCCACGGCCTCGTCACAGCAAGAAGGACAACACATCACATGGATGGAACACCAGAGGGTCCCACGCCCCCTCCAGAGGCCACATCAGGCTCACACTCACTGGACAGCCTGGTGTGGGGAGCCAGAGGGCGCTGCCCACTGCAGGGCAGGCTGCCACAGCCTTAGGAGTCGCAGCTAGTATCAAGCATGCCAGTCCCTGTGGGACCCTGAAGGCACAGGTGACGGCCCAACCACATCCACACGGCACTGGCCAGGCCTTGAGGAACTCCTTGGGTCGGCACCACACCCAGAAGGCCCAGCTGTGGCAACGTGGAGGTCAGTGTCACTCAGGGCCATGGAACTAAAGGCACCCTAGTAGCCAGCAAGGATCACATTGTACCTTTTGTGGGATGGCCAAATGCCTGGCGGGCAGCGCTTCATGCTGAACATGTACACAGCGGCCTCCGCGGTGCTGAAGAGACGACAGTAGCACAAGAAGGCACAGACGGCCACAGCAGATGCAGCTCTCCCATCCTAGGTCAAGGGACACACAGCTATGTGCAGGGCAGGAGATGGCATGTCTGTTTCCCGAAGACTTCCTAGCTACCCCAGTAGCTGAGTAGCGCCAGCCCTCTCTGACTTGGAGATATGTTTAGGAATGTTCAAAAACATGCTCACTCAGAGTTCAGAGCTCCGCAAAGAATGGAAGCTTCTTCATAACCAAGCACAAGGGCTGGCCAGCTCCCACCACTGCCCTGCCCCATCTGCTGACCCTGCCATGCTTTCGGAAACAGGGAGACCCCAACTGCTTCCTGTCAGGCACCATGCCCTGTGGGAGGGAGGCTCACAGACCCTTCTCTCCCTCTGTAGAGAGAAACCAGAGGCAAGGGCGGTCTTCTACAGTTGAGAAGCAGCTAAGTCAGAGTTCCCACATGGCAGAGTGGCCCCTGAGCTAGCTGTGCAGTTCAAGCCCCCAAAGGAGGTCCTGGCAAAGTAGCTCTACCTGGCACTAGGTAGAGGCAGGCAGGAGGCACCTGGTGGCCTATGTCCAACAGACGCTCATCCCCAGAGAGTAGGACCTTCCGCTAGTTACAGTTCTCCTCTGTCCTGACCAGGTTAACACCAGTGCCCACCCAAGGACTAGTACTTGGTTCTGGTTGCATGAGCATGTGAACACAGAAGGCACAGCCACTTCAACTTACCATGCAGTGCACGACACAGACATTCCTGGGGTCCTGCCGGAGCCAGGAGTGCATGTTCCTGCAGATGGCGTACAAGCTGTGGAGGTGGGGTGCCCGTCTGGCTGCCCAGCCACACTCAGAGACCTGTGGGGAGAGGTCAGCTCAGCTCAGCTCCTGCACCGGCACATGACCTTGGCACAGCTCTGAATAGCCACAGCGCCCCCTAGTGTACAGCCCTGGCCTTCCTGAGAGACTTCAAGGGATGCAGTGGCCTGGGTCCTCAGCTGGCATCCTCATACAGGTGTCCACAGCAGCTGTCATTCCCTATGTCATGGGACCAGTGCCCCTGGGTTCTGCCACAGAACACAACTCACTGATGTTGCAAACAGAACCACCCTCTCCTAGGCTTGGGTAAATTTAAACACTGTGACAAGTTGTGTCTGATACTTATTTACCACAAGAACTTTGTAGCCCCATGCTCCCCTGGAGTTCTAGAAAGGGAGGGAGGATATACCCTAGGATTCTGGTTGAGCAACAATCTTTCACTAATACAAACAGCCCCACCAGAGTTCTCATGGTCTACGCTGTGGAGCCTGTTTAGGAGGCAGCCTGGCCTCCTGGGCCCGGCTGTTCCTCTGGGGTACTGGCCTTGCCCTGCAGCCACCCTGGTCAGAGCCCCAGTGTGCTCCGTGCAGCCCTCCTAGGTGAGGCCAGGATCAGTTCCGTACTTAGCTAGGTGGCAGATCAATCACATAAAACTACACTGAAGTTGGGGAAAACTGAAAACATCACACCAAGACAAAAACCAGGGGCCACTGACCCGATTGTGGAACTTGGAAGCCCGGTATGTTCTTGGGGACAGGTTGTAGACAGCATAGTGTCCTGGGTGCTTGGAATCCAGAAACAACCGCACATCTTCAATGTTATTTTTGATTGCTGACTCTACGCCTTCGGCTGGGAACGACATCACTGAAACAGACCAAGTCCCATCAGCCACCACGGCCCCCCCCCGGGGGCGTGTACTCGCCTCCCAGCCAGCCAGACTCCTGCAGCTTCACCAGCCACTTGCTGGGCAGCTGGCCACACTCAATGTCCTCCTCGCCCTCCTGTGGACACCCAGCCTACTGCCTGACCTACACAAACCCATCCCACAGAGACCCTACCCAACCAGCCACAAAGGATTCCAGGGAAGGCTGTTCCAGATAGCCTGACTCCTGCAGGGTCCCCAGTGGTCACAGTAAGCTTTTCTAATTAGCTTTTTGCCTGAAGACTCAAGTTTTAGCTGTGCATTGCCTTGTATCATCCCGAGAACCCAGTGCTCCACACAGTGCCAGAAGCAGGACCAACATGGCCTGTCCCTGCACAGGCCTGGAGGCATGCTGGGCCCTGGCTCCCCACCGCCATCTCTGGGATGGGATGGCACCCCAGAGGAGAAGCACCTTAGCCACCTTCATCCAGCCCACGTTCCTGACTGGCACTCAGCACCTTGTGGGATGTTCTCAGACTGGCCAGGGTCAGAGGTGCATCCTGCGCCTGACCTGGCAAACATACCAGCAATTCTAGATGTGACGTAAGATATGTCCAGGTCACCTTTCGCATAACTGTAATCAGAAAGAAGAGCACCCGATTACTACAGGAAGCACTCAGCAGCTACCTCACAAGGGCTCCCTCTGAAGCCCGAGCCCTGGAATCCCAGGGACCCTCCAGGGCTGCACACTGTGAGGGCTGTGTGTGCAGTCCACCTGTGTGCATACAGGATCCTGTGTGTGCATGTGTTCTGCGGAGCTGACACCCATGTCAGGTGAGCACAGAAGTCAATATCTGCATGTGGTGGAGAGGCAGGCCCACAAGGAGGCTTGAACCATCTTTCTTTCTTTTCCTTTCTTTACAGTATTGGAGATTGATCCTGGAGTATTTTACCTCTAAGCCCACTATACCTCCAGCCCTGGTTTTTTGTTTTTGTTTTTTGGTGTGTGTATGTATGTGTGTTTTTCTAGGATTGAACCCAGGGACATTCTTTTTTTTTTTTTTTTAATTTAATTTTATTTTTTTGGCGGTACTAGGGATTGAACTAAGGGGCATTCTACCTCTGAGCTATACCCCCAGCCCTATTTTTTATTCTTTATTTTGAAACCGGGTCTCACTAAGTTGTGGAGTGCCTCACTAGGTAGCTGAGGCTGGCCTCGAACCCAGATCCTCCGGTCTCAGCCTCCTGAATGCTGGGATTACAAGCATGCGCCACCACGCCCGGTGAACCCAGGGGCATTCTAACTCTGAGTTACTACACCCTATGCCCTTTTATTTTTTGTTTTGAAACAGGTCTTACTAGATTGCTTCAAGTATGATCTTTCTGTCTCAGCATTCCAAGTACTAAGATTATAGGTGTGTGCCACCATACACAGCCATTTAAAGTTTTATTTTGAGACAGGGGCTTGCTAAACCGCTGAGGTTGACCTTGAATATGCAATCTTCCTGCCTTATCTTCCCAAGTACTGGGATTACACTGTGAGCCACTGTGCCCAACCCATCTTACTACTATTTTAAGTGTTCTCCAAAGAGGCAACACTGGGAGCTATTCTTGAAAGACAGAGTAACAATGGTAAGGTCATGGGTCCCACTGGCTCCAGGAGGTTGGCCAGGTACCATGATCATCTGTGCCCCATGCAGGCCGGAGGAACCCAGCAGACATCACTGGAGGGCAGAGGGAAGCCCCCGAGCACCTGGGACATATCCCTGTTGCTGGCCATGGCCAACTGGCACAGAAGAATTATTCCCTAAACCAGACCACAAAACTAACAAAACTCGGATCAAAACCATAAAGGACTACGCAGAAACTCAATAGGCTTATTCTAAAATTCATCTGAAGAAGCAGATGTGCAAGAACAGCCGAGACATCCTCAGGAAGAGAAGAATGGAAAGGAGGGTGGTCAGCATAGTGAGCAGCACAGCTGTGGCACCCACTACAGCTGGGTTGGGAGGCTGGGACAGAGAGAGTGGAGACCAGAGGTGGAGCCACGGTGGGGAGGATACTCACACAGAGGAGAACCAAAACGAAGTCAACAGAGCACAGACCAACTGATTAAAGCCCCTCACATACACTATAATCTACTCAGGTAAGATAAGTTTATAGTAACTTTAACATTTGTGTGCGTGTGGTCCTGGGGACTGAACCAGGGGTGCTCTAGCGATGAGCTACACCTCAGCCCTTTTCATTTTGTATTCTGAGACAGGGTCTAAGTTACCCAGGCTGGTCTCAAACTGGCAATCCTCTTGTCTCAGCCTCCTGAGTAGCTGGGTTTACAGGTATGCACCACTGTACCAGGCTGGGTTGTTCTTGCTTTCCTGCAGATTCTTATATATTATCTGTACTGATTCTTTTGTGAAGAAACACATAGCAAATAATTTGTCCTGGTCTGTGGTTGTGTGGGTTTAAATTCATTAACCTTTGGAAATGTTAAAGCATCAAATTTGCCTGCCTTTCCTTGTATGTCTTC